>BQNB010043585.1:43687-45423 GCA_026074375.1 Tanacetum coccineum | reverse complement strand
CCATTGTATCCTCTACATGTGCAAAAAATTACTGGAAAACCAAAAAACCAACATTCAAAACTCACAATGCTACTACAAAAAAAAAAGCCAAACATTTCAATAAAACCTCACTTCTCATAAAGTCGAATCGCAAAAAGAAAATAGCAGCCCGCCGCAACGCGCGGGCTCTTCTGTTTGTATATATCAAAAGTGCCTGAAACGACGATGTTTCCGTCGTTTTCGAATTTGGGCCAACAACTAAAACAAAGCCCAAATAGAAAAAAAAAACTGTGCCAGCTCAAAGTAAAAAAATAATAATTTATAAAACGTACCCTCAACTTTTAACTATTTACGACTTCATTCAAATAAAAAATGCCCGAGGAAAGATCTTCGAATTGCGAACAAAATGAGCCCAATAACGCGTGAACACATTTCCACTCAACATTCATTCGAAACAGATTCACGAAAAATTATGCCCCGCGGCAACGTGCAGGCTATGTAATCAAATCGCACAAAAACAAATTTCACCGCAACGCGCGGAAGGTCCAGCTCTTATGCACTCAAAAACCGCCCTACGCTAAGAAAAAAAATATAATGAAAAATAAAAAAATTAACGCCCCGTAACAACGCGCAGGTAATTATGTTTTTTATTATTATTTAACGATCCATTGTGGACGATTAATGAGCCCACCACTGGTCATTATTACAGCCCAAATAAATGACACTATCACTGGTCGAAATCGCAGCCCAAATATATTGACATTTTCATTCGGAGCTTTCCCTAAGCTAATTTGCGATCTACCACAGTACCACGTAGTGTTCTAGAACTACGTTTGAATTTCAGGTTTTCTTTTTCTTTACATGGACACCAAGTAAATAATATGGCAAGCGTTTACCACCGTGTATATTTCCCAATGGTTCAATTACAATATTGACCTTTTATATTTCATATACTCCATTAATTTACAAATGCATGTTACAATCATCATATTGTATTAAAGTTAGAAAAGCTTTAAGAACATACTAAACATAGCAGAAGGCTTAGATGGTTATACCTCACATATTCGCTAATTCTTGATAACGTTCAGCGTGTAGTGTTGCTAGACCACACAATCACTAGGTTCGACGGTCGACAAACTGAAGATAAACTAGTTTTGGGTAATTGTCATGTCAAGTTTCTTTCACAAAATACGTGAGTTATATAACCCGTGTTTCAACTAAGGGTGTTTGTGGTGTAGGGTTTAGGAAATTATTTTTAGGAAATTGCAAAACGTAGCTCTCGAAGGCTATGTTTAAGCCTTTAAGGTATCCAGACACGAATTAACTATTTGTACCTTTAATGATAAGTGTCTACCTTTTGAATTTAACCTCTCTCGACCGTCCTTATGTATCATCAATTCTGCATGTTTTTGTTTCTTAAATATAGCCCTTACACATATGTTTAGCAAAAACCTTCTTTTTAATAGGTTGTTTAAAGGTGATTAGTTTAAGAACACCCACAAAATACGGGTTTAACTAAACCTTTTGTGAGTAGTGGATGTTGATCATTCGATGATCATTGTCCTCACATTCACAAACAACTACTTGAGTGTGTAGCTGTTTTAAGATGTCTTTGACCGCCAAACCAATGATACTTCAATAGTATGTTTATTTGACACTAGTATTGAGCTTTGAGCATCCCTTATGTATCAAAATAAAAGGCATGCTTGCGCGTAACTTGGAGTACCAACTCGAGACGAGCACACGTTACATCTGAT
>BQNB010043585.1:0-28440 GCA_026074375.1 Tanacetum coccineum | reverse complement strand
AGAACCTGAAGATGTATATGCCATAAGTGCAAAGTTTGTAGGTCCTTCTTCAGCCTGATCACTCTAGTCATATCCATGTCCATCTTGAGCCACCAAAGCTTTTATCTCTGTTGTTACACTATCACATTCCTCCTTACAAGTTCTATGTTCCTGTTCTCTCTTGGAGCCCTGCACTCCCTTGTAAAATGACCTTTTTTATGACAGTTATAGCATTCTACCTTTGATTTGTTAAACCATATGGTCTCAGAACCATTTGCATTAATCTTCCTTCCAGTCTTTAGAAATCTTTTGGCTCTCATGGTCAACATTGCCATCTGCCACTTTAGATCCATCTCTTCCATATCATCAGCATCAATCTGTTGTAAGTCCTCATCATTTAATTGTAGACTATTAGATTGAATTGCAAAGAAAGAATAGATCACAGCATCACTCATACTATCAGTATTGACAGAGTTAGAACCATAAGCTTGATTAGAACTGCCAGAGTTATTGGAAGACACAAAAGCCACATTCTGTGAATTTTGGTTTGAGCTTGATGACCCTTTAACTTTAGTTTCATAAAACTTCAGATTGTTGTATAGGTCATCCATGCTTAAGGTGTCTAAATTAGGTTTGTTTCTCCAGATCAAGGTATGAGTCTTCCATTCTGATGGGAGACTTCTTAGAAACTTCATATTCATATCTTCTTGAGAAATAGTTTCACCCAGAATCTCTAGCTGACTGATAAGCTTTTGAAGCTTATCATAGGTTTGATCAAGTCCTTTTGAGCTTGATCTATTGAAATTCTCATATTGTTGCTTTAGAAGTGTCTTCTGAGTTTTCTTTGACTCCTTATTACCTCCAAACCTTTTCTCTATGGCATCCATCAGAGTCTTGGCACATTTGTAGGTATTAAACTTTAGTTGATGTTCATTTGGAAGAGCCATCAACAGTGTACCTCTTGCCTTTAACTCATTCTTCCTTGCTAACTTCTCCTCTGCAGTTGTAGGAGGATATGTTTGCTCAACACCATCAACAGTTCTCTTTGGTGGAGGTGAGTCTCCATTTACTATTACTTCCCAAAGAGCATAATCTGTCATTAGGAAGTACTGTTCTATCCTCATTTTCCAAAGCTCAAATTCTCCTGGATTGAGTACTGGAAGTTTTGCAGCAGTAACCATTGTTGAAGATCCTGCCTCCATGTTAAACAAATAGTTCTGATATGTGTAGATTGTTTCTTCTAATTCAAAGTTTCTCAACAAGCTCTGATACCACTTGTTGATCCCACTTGAATAGATCTTGCTTAGCTTGTAAATAGCTTAGCTGTATTGAATAAATCCAAGACAACTATGATAGAAACTTTGATTATGAATATCAAAGAATATGCTATTAGAAGGTATGAGTGTTTGCCAATTATAAACACCATTGATGGGGGCATCCCTAAGGAGGAAGTCATTTTTCTTTATTAAAATCGGTTTCCCATATGCCTCGTTTAAAAACGTTTCATTAAATTTTTGTTGAACTAATCTCGTCGATTTCATTTGGAGATTGTTGTTTTTTGTGGGAGGGAAAGAATTTGGTTAATGAATTTCGAAAAAACATGTTTCATCCCTTGTAAGAATCGTCGAAGGGGGTTCTTTTTCAAAGCCAAATTCCGGGCGGCTCCCTCTGAGGGAAACTGGGAAAAAGCTAATGCTTAAAACCGACGTACTCGGGGACATTTTGGGAATTTCATCGTGATAAGTGATTCTTATTGAAATTCGGATTGTGGATGGCATTGTGGGTCTTCTTTATATGTCCAAAAATTGCTTGTTTTGAACAAGTTAAGTAGGACCTTGATTGATTTCAAAGTTGTTCTTGGTGATTTATGGAAACAAGTTCGCCATCCTCGTTAAAACCTCGGTGGGTGCTTCGAGTAAGAGTATATTGAGATTAGTATGATTATGGCCATTGTAAATTTGGAGGATTGATAGTTTTCTTGTTTGTATTTGTTTTCTCCAAGATTGGGTGTGATTCAACAGGAAGTTTGTCGGATTGTTGCTTGTCGACATTTACGGGCTTGGAAAACGGGAGTTGCGGCATGCATTGAAATAGAAGATAAAAATAGAAAAAAATTTTTACTATTTTTTTTTGGTTTTTTTGTTCTATTACATACGTGTTAGAGGATCTAACACTTTGAGCTGGAAACCCTGTCAAGGAGGTTCTTCTAAAATTGAATGACAAAGCCATATTCGTCCATATCTATTGTTTATCACTAACACTTAAATGCAGGTACAAACGACGGTGTTGCAGCCTCATTCCAGCAGAGTCGGATTTATTACCACATGTTCATGCTCAAACTACAAAGACATACTATAAACATTAAGATTCAAGAATTAAGAAAGCTCAAGAATTAAAGATAAAGACTTCCGCAAACTCTGATATTAAAGATAACTCCTTTGAAACCAAGCTTCGGGGGGAGATTGTTAGAGAGCTTTCAAGAAGATGCCAAGTATAAGCATGTTGGTCAAGACACAAGATCGCAAGGTGGTAAAGACGATCAAGACAAACAAGGAAAAGATTTAGAGATCTCAGAACTAAAGACCAAGTCGAAAGACAATGACAAAGGCTCAAGATCAAAGATCACACAGCATGAAGGAACAAGCCTACAACATAATAAAGACCAAAGACTCAAGAACTCAATGACAAAGCAATCTCAAGAAGTTCATGGAAGCAAGATTTAAGATCTCACCTCAGATATTCGAAGACCACTGATTCGTCAATAATATATATAATATATAAGCAAACACTCAACCAATTACCTTTAGCCAATGATTGGTTAAGAATTCACAAAATAAAATATATATGTAACCGGAAGTATGATTCCCGGGTCGTTATGTCCCAACGAGGTGTGCAATTGAAAATCGAATGACGAATTGATAATCGATGTTTGAATATTACAAGATTATGATTGGTTTTCTATTTCTACGAGTTAAATATGCAAAAACGATTAAATAGAAACCTAAAAACGAAAGCTATATAACTTAAAACCTAAAACGGGTACGAAAAACGAGGGTCAAAAACCTAAATTACACAATTTTAATCCGAGAACAATTTTTAAACTCAAAATAGATTCTACTTGACTAAAAACGAAGTTTAAAAAAAACTAGATCGAAAACGGAGTTAGTTAAGACCAAAAACGAGTCAAAACAAAAACGGGAACGAATCCCGTTCTTTAAAAAAATAAATTTTTGAAAAAATGACCCTACGAAATCTTTAACAATTTTCCTAGAAACTATATGAAAAAAAGAAAATTTTTAAAAAAAAGTTTATATTTTTCTGACTTTTATTTTATTTTTTAAGATTTTAAAGAAAATAAATTATAAAAAAATACTAAATGAATTTATAAAAAATCCAAAAAATTACAGAAATCAGATTAAGTGATGGGGAATCCTAGAAAAATAAAAGGGATGAACCAGCTTATCCCAATAAGCTGGTAATAAGCCAAAACAGCTTATGGGCTTAATGGGCTGAAAAAGCCTTAAGTACCAAAGCGCCCAAAGGTCTAACAGAAAAGACCCAAGGGCGCAGCGGTAGTGTGTGTTATGTATGAAGGGTTGAGGGAGGTGAGGTCCTGAGTTCGAGCCTCAGCTCCTTGGGACTTCCCTCCTTCCCCTTTTTATTTTTTTTTTCAAATTTTTTTTTACAAAGTTAAAAAGCACATAAAATTAAGCATTTTTTATAACTACGACTTTTTATGAAAAGCACTAATAAGCTAGGAAAAAGCACTTGAATCTGACAGAATAAGCTTAAAAAGGGAAAATGGCTTGTTGCCCTTTTTCTTTTGGCTTAACTAACTAAATAAGCTATAAAAAGGACAAATAAGCTAATCCAAGGCTTAACTAACTTAAATAAGCTAATGCAGGTTCAAAATAAGCCTAAAGAAAGAAAATTAAGCTTATAAAAGCTTAATAAGCTAACTGACATAAAAAAGGTAAAACAGACAAAAGGGTCAACTTTGGGCTTATAAATAAGCCCTTAGAAGACTACTTAAGAGCTTATAAACTAGAAAAAGGAAAAGAGGACATAAAACACTATAAGAAAAAGCAAACTAAAATTATTTTGAACAAAAAATAAGCAATGAAAAAGACTTCTAAAATAGCTATGACAGACAGAATGGCTTAAAACAAGGGTTACAAAGAGGCTTTTTCTATTTGCTTTTTTTTGCTAAGTAAGGTGACAATGAGCTTAAGAAAACTTGTTAACTAGACCTAGTAAGCACTAATACACAAGAAATAAGCAAAATCAGATAGCACAAAGCTAAGGAAATGAAATAAGCACTTAAGACCAAAAATTATGAGCTAAACAGCCCAAAAGGGCACTTCAGGGCTTAAAATTAAGCACCAAGAAGGACTTTTTAAGGTTAATGGCCTATATGAGCTTATAGAGCAACTTATGAGCTTCCAATAAAAGTCAAAAGATAGAATCTTAGAGCAAAAACAAGCTCAAAAAAAGAAGCTGATAAATCAGCTTTTGCATCAGGGGAGCTTGTTAGGTAATTTTACAAAGGGCAAATGACTTATGCAGACCTTGAGTTAAGCTAGTAAAATAACTTTTTAACTAAAAATGAACTAAAACAGATTGAGTATACTATCTAGCAAGCTTATTCTCTCAAGTGCAAACCTTAGCAACTAATAAAGCTTGTCTAAATTTAGCTTGAAAAAGTGACTTATGAAGCTGTGAGGTTACTATGACAGAACAATTGCTAAACCAAAACCACAAATGCAGGCACACTTAGCCTATAGCTAATGCATGATAATACTCAAAATGAACTTGAAATTGAGGTTTTAAAGCTATCTAAAGTTAATTAACAAAATAAGCAAATTTATTACTCTAAATTAATAACAGCAGTTTGTGACAACAAAGCTTAATAAAAATCTCAACTAATGAAGTTCTAACTATAAAAACTTGTGAAAACTGATTATTATACCTTAATTTAGCTTATAGAAACTGGATTGGTGACTCAACCCACAACATTACCCAAATTTACCCATTTTAACCTTTATCCCAAACACCCCCTTAGGACAAAAATGGAAATATTGAGCTTCAAATACATTATTTTCATTAAGAACTCCTAACTACCAGATAAATATATGGATTATATTATGATATCTTCTGAGCTTTTAAGAAATAAGGAACATAAGCAGTTACAATAAGCAAACTAGAAATGGACAGTGATGAGCTATATTAAGACAGAAATAAAAAAAAATATGCAACAAGAAATTACAAACAATTTTTAAGGTTCTAATGATAAGAAACAACTTAAATAAGATAAACTAAATAAGAAATAAGATTAATGCAACAGAATAACCTCTATTAAGCAATGCTACAGTTGAGTAGGCTGAAATTGGAAAATGAGGGACTTACAAGCCCCCATGCACAAAAACGGGGTATTAACAAGGGCTCAAAAAGCATTTTTCTACTAAGCTCCGCTGTGTGTTTTTTAAGCAAGTGTGTTTAACAAGCTGGTAAGTTCATAAGCCCATCCATTGCCGGCTTATCTTCCAAAAATTTAAGCTGGGGTATATATTTTTTTTGTGATTTTTTTTATTTGAACAAACAACAGGTAATAATGCAAATTGCACTTTGAATTTAAACTGAAAACTTGACTTTTATTAAGAACTTGAGCTTTTGATACAATGCTGAAGAAAATTAACTTAAAAATGAAATTACACTTGAAAATTTAAAACTAAAAATTACACTAGATTCAAAAACTACTCCTCTTTCTTGTGTCTTGACCCTTCTTTATATAGCCATCAACCTTCTAGGGTTCTTCAATCCTTCATCTTGTGTAGGTTCCATGATCATTCATACAAACCTTAACAATAATGTATAGAATCAAGATCTAGGAAAATAAAGACTTTATTGATGATTGAAAGTAACTTTTTGGTGGCTAGAAACCCTAACAATAATATTGACTAGCTTACCTAATAATGATAAGAACAAAGTGTATTTATACACTAATGAGGTTTGGCCTATGGGTATTTCTTTTAGGCTTTTGCAGGCTTTTTGCATAACAACCCATTTACATCATTAAACATTAATTAATTAATTAACTATTGAGCTATAAACTGCTTGTTTCTTCAAGACCGGGCTTCTCTTGTTAGACTGTGAAATTATGTTTCTAACAATCTCCCCCTAAGTGAGGTCTTCTTTTGAGGTCTTCTTATCGTACATATTTGAATTCATAGCATATTAGCTCGTTGACGTTGCGGTTCATCACTTGTCTTACATTTGTGCTTCTGTAGAAATTCAATCTTTGAAACTTGAATTACTAGATTTGATAACTTCATCTTGATCTCAGATTTTCTTGAATTACTTGTGATCTTTTCTTTAATTATCCTGTCAAACTGCTTTCCCTCTAGTTGTGTTTAGCCATTTCACTAAGTTTTAGATTTAATTTTTAGAAAGTAAGTTCGTCAAATTTTAAAAGTTTATAGCTCAAAAAACTATGCCAAGCACCAATACACTTTAGATTAGCAAATGATATTAAGTTTAAAGAGAATTTATAGCTTTCTAATATTCAATATTGTCCAAGGCTGGTTTATAAATACATTTAGGAGGTTTACAAAGTTCTACTCTAGGAAATTAGCTTACACTTCTTTTAATTTGCCAAGATTACATCAGCATCATTTCTTGAAACAGCATTAGATTCGAGTTTTTGATTGATTTTTACTTTTGATTTTTCATTCCATGGTAAATTTTGAAAAGCGTTTTACCTCGGTATGTTTTAAGGAAAGAAGTTTAGCTTATTCACCAAATATCAGCTAATAAGGTTTAGAAATAAGCCATTTACTTTTGAAAAAGCTCAAAAAAACATTTTTAAAGCCGAACTTAAACAAAATATAAAACTTCACTTTTTATAGCACATTTCTTGTTTAAACTTATTAAAACCTAGCTAAAAGTTTTAGTATAGACATCCTTAGGCACATCTAAGCTACACTAAGCTTCTTTTGTTTTCCATTTTCATCAAGTAATAAGCTAGTTATAAGCCAAAATCCAAAAAGTTAGGCAAAAGCTTAGTTTCTGTGACAGATTTTAAGATGCTTATTTTCTAGCTTATATAGTTGTTAAAAGTTCATATTGCTTTCATTAAAGTTGTAGATAATAAGCTCTTTAATAAAATCTATTTTAATTCCTAGAAAATACAAATCAAATGAGAAAAATATAGAAAAATGGTTTTAAGATGCTAAAATGGTGCAGAAATACAATGGCACAAAAAGCCCCAAATTTTATCAACTAATTGTGCCCTAATTTGATTTATTAAAACCTAAACCTAATTTTTATAAAACTAATTTCTAAAATTTAAAACTATTTTATTATTACTAAAAAGACAGGGTAGAAACTGCAATAAAAGAAAGAGAAGGGTAGGCGGGGTAACTAGTAACAATTTACACAATAGAGAAAACGGGCAACCTTGAACTATTAAGAAATGACAAAGTAAACCCTACGATTCCAGCTTATTTTTGGCTTATTAAAAAGTGAGATTCAAAAAAAACTTAAAACTACAAACTTATAGACTAGCTTATTCCTAACAACTTTAACAAAGACACTTTGGGCTTTTAACAACAGGATAAGCTTGAAAATAAGAAATCTTCTAACTGTTACAGTAACTAAGCTTTTAGTAAGCTTTTTAGATTTTAGCTTATATTGAGCTTATTACTTGATGAAATTTAAGAACAAAAGAAGCGTATTGATGTTTAAGATGTGTATTAAAGGATTCTATACTAAGATTGGCCTAGTGTTAACAAAATTTACAAGAAAATTTAACCTAAAAAGTGCTAGTTTGGCTTAAAACTGTTTTTTGAGCTTTTTCAAATAAGCTAAATGGCTTATTTCTAAACCTTATAAGCTGAAATTTGGTGAATAAGCTAAACTTCTTTCCTTAAAACAACCTAGGTAAAAAGCTTTTCAAAATTTCACATGGAAATGAAAATTCAAAAGTAAAATCAATCAAAACTCAATCTAACTGCTGTCAAGAAATGATGCTGATGTACTTGGCAAATTAAAATGAAGTGTAAGCAAATTTCTAGAGTAAGAACTTTGTAAACCTCCTAAATGTATATACCTAAACCTGCCTTGGACAATATTGAATATTAGAAAGCTATAAATTTCTTAAAACTTAAACTAATTTGCTATCTAAAGTGCCCTGGTGCTGGCACAAGATTTTTGAGCTTTAAACTTTTAAATTTGACTAACTAACTTTTAAAAACTAATCTAAACTTAGTGAAATGGCTAAACACAACTAGAGGAAAGAGTTTGACAGGATATATTTGACTTAAAAAGTCAAAAATAGCTTTAACCAAACACTCCCTTACTAATGCTGTCAAAACTAAATGAGCTTAAAAGCTGGTTTAAAAACTAAAACAGCTTAAGTTTTTTATCTACTCACTCTAATTTTAAACTACTTAAGCTTTTTGAACTATAAAACCTAAAGCTTATTAATGAAAATAAGCTACTTACTCTACTAGCTTATACTACTATTAAGACAGAAATGTAGGAATGAAACCTAGATGAGCTCTTAACTAAAACAGCTTAAATCTAACAAATCTATAACCTAACTAAGCTACATGCAACAAGAATAGACAATAGAATTCATAAGAAGAAGCAAATTGTAATAAGCTATAAATGCTAAAATTGAAAATGAGAAAGTAAAACCTGAAATTGTGTTGTCTCAGACACTTAAGCCACTCTATCTGAGTGAGTGGCTTTAAAAGCTTATACCTAATGGCACCTTGCCTCTAAACCAAAGAGCAATAAGCTCAATAAGCAAATATAGCTTATCCTCTCTTGAACCTCCAAACTTTGATCAAACTAAATTCAAATGGACATGTTTTGATGTGAATTGATTGTAAATGAGTTAATGAATTATTAAAACAGAATTTAAACTAAATTTGAACTTGTGAACAGTAATAAGCTCTTATGAGCTTATTGAGAGCTTATTGAGATAAAATCGACTTGTAATTGAAATCAAAGTACAACTATACTTGAAAACTGAATTGTATTACTCAATCAAATGAAGTACAAGTTTAAAAGTAGAAAGTACAAGAGCTTAAAACGATTTGCTGAAAATTGAAAGAAATTGCTTATTATTGACGAAATTACAAAATGAAAAATTGAAAACAAAACAACCACTAAAAATGAATCCTAGAGCTGCTATTTATAGAGGATTGGAGAAGAGAGGTGAGGGATTCTAGATTCATCCATTCATTTGTAGCCCTTGATCATTTTCGAACAAATATAAGCCGTTTGATCAAATTGATGAGGTGTTCTGGCCAATAAGGTGATGACACGTGGTCTTTTATGATTGGGGAGTGGGTTGTGAACGAATTTAAGTGTTAAAAAGGAGCGGGGGTGTGATTTTTGCGAATTGGGTTGTTAAACCTTTTTGGCGGGAAAGTCTGTTTGGTTTGTTAGGGAGGTTACAAAAACGCGTATTCTGTTTAAATGTATGAAGAGTTGACACTTTTGGTCCCTGTGTTTGCTCCGCCCTTTTTCTAGTGTAAAAAGAAGTTTGAGAATGGCAATTCCAGTCCTTGTTGTTCCTTTCTTCCTTTTCTCTTCTTATAAAACAACTTTCTTCTTTTACAACTTTGGCCCCTTTGAACTTTAAAACTTCAAATAAGCCATTGAGACTTTGAAAACTTGTCCTTCTCGGTCCTTTGACTTCCTTCCTTGCTGTATCGGCTGATCTGGCTTTGGTCTTTGGCTATTTCTTTACTCTTTTTCTTGACTCTTTCGTTTCTTGTCGGTTTTTGACTGTTTTTGCTTCTTTTTGTCCTTTTAATCCTTTCCTGCACAATAGACACAAAAGCACACATTTTTCTATTCTTTTGGCATTATTTTGGCTTTTATTTGGCAAAATCCCGGGTTTTTATTATATACAATTAAGCATTTATCAATCACCACAGTCCATGTCCCGTTAAATGTGGAAACTACAAGAAAGTCGGCCACCAAGCAAGAGACTGTTGGACCCCTATCTCGGTGACATGCCATGGATGTGGAGAAAAAGGACACACCAAGAGGTACTACCCAGGATCGAAGAATTAGAATGGAGACGAAGAAGCTCGTCAGAACCTTGACATTGTCACGGGTACGTTCCTCCTCGAAAATTGTTACATTCCCGTCTTAACTAATGCAAGCGCCAATAGGAGTTTCAGAGTTTCGTATTCACTACCATTAGCCATCTCAGCGATTTCGCCTCAACTTTCTCAGTCACTTAGCGTTTGGTTAAGTTAGCTAATGATAAACCTTGAATCTTCCTTTGAAACTACCCTTACCTACACCTTTCCCCAAACACCTCATTATTGGATAACACTGTTGGGAATAAAATGTTAAGGGATTCCTACTGTTAGTTAAATGGTTCCCACTGTTAGAAGAACTTCTCACTGTAAGTATATTTTCCCTCTGCAAGGTTTCTACTGCTTGAAGACTTTCCACTGCAGCATGAAGATAAGATCTACACATAGTCAAATACGCGTTATTGTTATATATAGAATGTACTCTGATTATCCCTGTGATTTAGGTGATCTAGTTAGGTCTTATCATGTACAGGACCCTTTGTCTACAAAAGGATTTCTTAGTTTAGAAAAAGATACACATCACTTACATAGATCCTCCATAGACTTTCTCATAGCTTTAAGGTTTTTTAAACCCTAGTACTTTTGAGTACTCGTATTATTCAATCAATAATATTAAGGCTTGTTGGTTATTCACTGTTCCATTCCATTACCATTGTTATTCTTCTTAAACACTAAAGGTTAGATTCCGCATAGCCTTTGGTGAAACACTTCAACAAAGTTTCTCACATTATTATCTTGTGATTACCAAGGTAATAATAATCTTATAACCTAAGGCAGTAGATCTAGAGTTTTGGGACTTAACAAGTGGTTGTTTGATATTGAATCCCTAATCAAGTCTATGAATTATATACCAGTTGTTGGTGCAGGAACATCTTCTTCTAACATTTCAGGTACAAAAGAAGATGTAAAGCAAGCTAAGAAGGAAAAAGGATCTCCTCTAAGATTCATAGCTATTCCAAATTGGTTTCATGAGGCTCAAATGATAACTACAAATGATGCTGCAAAGAAAAGTGGTGGAATTCTTATTGATTCACCTCAAAAGGAACAAGAAGAGGTTCATACGGATAAAGATGTTTCTGAACAGGTTAAACATGAAGTGAATGAAGAAGTTCCTGAAAGCAGTGGAATCTCTTTTCCCACTGCTAGTTCAAAAGAGTCATCTAAGCTCACTTCAACCCCAACAGTGGAAACTGTAGTTCCTACTGTTAGTACACCTGTTCCAACTGTTATCAAATCTAGGGGAGGATTAAGATACTCACAGCCACCATCTATATCTAATGTTGTTTCATCTGAGAACAGAGTGGAAGATTTCTTTAGAGATTCAGCTCATGCAACTAGACTGAATGAAGTGGAAGCTGATCTAAGCAATATGGAGACTACAATTTAAGTTAGTCTAACCCCCACTCTCAGGATCCATAAAGATCATCCAAAGAATTAGATAATTGGTCCTGTTGATACTCCAATTTTAACCAGACATAAGTCTAAGAATGTTGATGAACAAAGATTTCTAGCCACAATTCATCAAAAGACTGATCCTGATCTCCTACAGTTATGTCTATTTTCAGCCTTTCTATCTCAAAAAGAACCCAAAAAGATCTCTGAAGCTCTCAAAGATTCAAGCTGGGTAGAAGCTATGAAGAGGAGCTCCTACAGTTTCAGATTCAAAATGTTTGGGTTTTGGTTGACTGTCCAAAAGGGGTGAGACCTATTGGGACAAAATGGGTTCTTAAAAACAAGAAAGATGAAAGGGGAATAGTTATTAGAAATAAGGCCAGACTGGTGGCTCAAGGACATACTCAGGAATAGGGTATTGATTATGAAGAAGTCTTTGCACCAGTTGCAAGGATTGAGGCTATTAGATTATTTCTAGCCTATGCTTCCTATATAGGTTTTACAGTATATCAAATGGATGTTAAAAGTGCATTCCTATATGGCACTATTGATGAAGAAGTGTATGTGATGCAACCTCCTAGTTTTCAAGATCCTCAATTTCCACACAAAGTCTATAAGGTGGTCAAGGCTATGTATGGACTTCACCAAGCACCTAAAGCCTGGTATGGTACTCTGTCCAAGTATTTGTTGGATAATGGCTTTCAAAGAGGTACTATCGATCAGACTTTGTTTATCAGGAAGCACAAAGGAGAGTTTTTGCTAGTACAAGTGTATGTGGATGACATTATATTTGGGTCATCTAATCCAAAGCTGTGCAGAGAATTTAAGGCTCTCATGCATGACAAATTAAAAATGAGTGCTATGGGTGAACTTAGTTTCTTCCTAGGTCTATAAGTGTTACAAAAGAAAGATGGCACATTCCTCTCTCAAGATAAGTATATTGGTGATATTCTGAAAAAGTTTGGGTTCTCAGACCTCAGGTCAGCAAACACTCCCATGGATAGAGAGAATCCTTAGGGAAAAGATGGAACTGGTAAAGATGTAGATCTTCATTTGTATAGATCCATGATTGGATCTTTAATGTATCTCACTGCATCAAGACCAGATATTATGTTTGTTGTATGTGCATGTGCTAGACATCAAGTGACACCCAAAGAATGCCATCTTCATGCAGTTAAGAGAATCTTTAGGTACCTAAAAGGACATCCTAAGTTAGGACTTTGGTATCCTAAAGAGTCTCCCTTTGACTTAGTGGCATATTCAGACAGTGATTATGGTGGTGCTAGTCAAGATAGGAAGTCCACCACTGGAGGATGTTAGTTTTTGGGAAGAAGGTTAATCTCTTGGCAATGTAAGAAGCAGACCATTGTGGCCACTTCCACAACTGAGGCAGAGTATGTTGCAGCTGCAAGTGGATGTGGGCAAGTTCTTTGGATACAAAATCAGCTTCTAGACTATGGGTACAATTTCATGAACACTAAGATATATATTGATAATAACAGTGCAATTTGTATAGTCAAAAATCCTGTCTTTCACTCTAGAACAAAACATATTGAGATAAGACATCATTTTATAAGAGACTGCTTTGAAAAGAAACTAATATATGTGGATCATATTCATACAGATGATAATGTAGCAGACCTTTTAACAAAAGCCTTTGATGTGGGGAGATTCCAGTACTTAGTTGTAAGTATTGGAATGCTTGACCCCTAATATGTCTATCTCATGATTTTTGTAAAGTTTTGTATAGGATTTGCACTGCTATTAGATCAATAAGTGTTTATACTGCTAAAGTAAAATGCAACTGTTAGTCATTTTTCCACTGTTAGGTTTTCCACTGTCAGTGTAAATGTTCCCACTGTTGGGTTACATTTCCACTGTTAGTGTTTTTCTTGGTTTTGGACTAACAATTGCAGAATGAGCAAGTCATGAAAAGATCCCTATGCTATCATCAATGGAGTCAAGGGTGGAATCACATCATAAGTTGTATATCTGTAAGATCAATTTCTCTTGGGTTGGGGTTAAGGAACCTCTAGGATTAGGGTATTCATAGAATACTCATGGTCAGTCCTAGACTGACCCCACTGGTGAATGGAGGTTAAAATACTTGCTTAAGTTTTTTTTAACTTTTGAGGCACTGTAGTATGAGACCTCATTCATGGGTTATACACAAATTTGGTCCACAAGAGTTGCTCCTATGTCTCTCTAAGCGTTCTTAGTGAGCATGAGGTGTGCTGTGGCATTTGGGTGTGTAATTATTGGAGAAAGGACTTGTACTGCCAAGACATTTGACCTAGAATGGACGTGGTAGGGTGGTGCCTCAAGGAAATTTTTCAATGGGTTAAACAGGGATACAGTGGTAAATATGTGTATCAATTTTCTTCATGGGTTCAATTAGCGAGCAAAGACTCATGATTCATGCATGGTCTCTCTTACTTTGCAAGTGTGTATGTATGGATAGGGTGGGCTTTTACTTTTTGATAATAAGTTAGAGATGATAACCTTAGAATATTTCCCCACTGTTAGCCCACCATAAGATCCCAACTCCTAGGACATAGTTCTCAACTATATGACTTTCTTTTTCCCACTGACAATATAGCCGTTTGGCACTGTAGGGCTCAAAAGTTATGTTGCATTAATAAATAGTCAGTTGAGATTTTAGGCTGCTTTATCTTATTATATAACTTCTAATAAGATTTTCAAGAAAGGTTCTATTCTCTTAAAAAGAGTTCTCAACTAAAATCGTGATCCCTGTTTCAACTCTATCATAATCTTTAAGTGTCTATAAATCCCATTCAAGTCGCCCACATTACCAACGACCTCTAATAACTCCTTACCTAGCTACCCTCCATCATGACTAAAGTTGCTTTTTAATGATTACCATAACATGGTGCAATTTTGGAGAACACGAGAGCATAAAACTCTTTCCATCAGATAGTGGACTCCTTCAAGCTCTCACCTCATTATTCTTTGAACGTTTAGCCCACTATTGTATTTTCAACACAAATATCCGGCAGTTTTGTCCATGCTAGGATCGAAATAGCGGATGGCGAAACTAATATTCTGCTAAAATCAATGGCAAGCATATGACTATCTCTGAATCATCAATTAAGGAGTGCATCTTTTAAACTAAATGATGAGAAGGGATTATACTTGCATGAACAAATGAACTTTTGAAAACCTTTTTACTGATGGGTACAATAATTTTTCCAATCAAAGATTTTCTTTTCACAAGGTCATTTTCATTCAGTGGAAGTTCTGAATCCTACCATTATGCAGTGTTTGAGTCCAAAAAGTCCTATTATTTATGATTTAGTAGTAATAATGCCACAACACAGTTACTACAACGTTTCTAAGATGATTTTGATGTTATGATGAGGAATGTTAATAGAAAGGGTAAATTTCTAATGTAACCCAAGGTTTTTTATTGAAAAACTTATTGAAAATAAGATCCAATGTTGAACTATCAAACATTCTGTCATTTACCCTGTTCCCTTTCAAACTCAAAAGGTTTTTACAACTTTAAGAGTCAACAGTCCTGGTTTTTCTAAGAGGACTGTTCCATTGTTTGATACCATAATTGTTCAACAGGGTGAAGGCTCAGAAAACTAACTTGAGCCCCATCACACACCCTCAACTCAGCATGTTTCTCCACCTCATCCAACTTACACATCCTCACCTCATGAAATACAATCCACTCCTCTAGAAGCTCAAACTACTCCACAAGCATCTCTACCTCACACAACAAATATTCCATCTCACATTCCCACACCTAGGAGAATGACCAAAAAGGGCTATAAAGGATTTCTCATCTACAAGCCCCTTTCACCTTTTACAGATGAGACAGCACTCCCACAAAAGGTGACAGCTATGGAGTAGGCTATCCTACTACCATATACTGTAGATGCAGGGCAGGAACAGTGAAAACACATACTAAGACCTATGCCAGCCCCATGAATCATTCTAAGGGTTTTACTTCCCTCTGTGGTGATGAGGTATTTTTGAAACAAAAGCTTAAGGAATTGATGGAATTTTGTACCACTCTACAAAGCCAACAAACTCAAATGGCTGAAAAAATCCAGAGTCAAGATCTTGAAATCAAGCTATTGAAGGCCAAGATTCAGACTTTGAAGGATGCTTAAAAGCCAAGAGAAGGTGTTCAAGAGGATGCTCCAAAAGGGATGAATAGAACAAGGGAGATTAATGTTTTAAAATGTGAAGTGCTGAAAAAAGATAGAAGGCAGATACTGATACATGAAGTGAGAGTATAGGTTATCTAGCAAATGTTATTTGTGAGTACTATGGGAGCTTGTAAATATCCTAGCTATTGGAGGTTTGAAAGGAAGTTTTTAACAACTTTCTATCCATAAGTTCCCCCCCAAAGTTCAATTTTTCCTACTGCTATTGTCAACTGCTAATGAGAAAAGATCCCCCCACTGCTACAGTTCTTACCACTAGCCATAGATACAACAACCTTATACAAAGAAGACCAAGAGCGTCAGAGGTGGTAGTCCATCAGATCTACATCTCCTATTCCAAATAGTATACCACTGCTGGGAAGTGAGACAAGAGAAAAATAGAAGTGATATTATGACAGAACCAGAGAATCCGCTAAAGCTAAAGTTCCAGAATAAATGAGTTATCTAAGTTGGATAGAGAATTACAAGGAAGAATTTGTTCATGAAGGATCAAAGGCATAAGAGAACAGATTGAAAAGAATGCAGAGAATGCAAAATTCATGTTTGAAGAAGATCTTAGACAAATGATTAAATGAGCTGACAAAGTAATGTTATGATTAACAAACAAATGGCAGGAATATGAGGAACCGAAAATGAATCTGACCATTGAAGAGAAGCCTGAGTAATCATAGAACTCATTAACTATCAAAAAGATTTGCTAGTATCAAGAAATACAAGCTCAGCAACAAGGTTGGCTTAAAACTGAAGAGAGATAAAATTCTATCACAAGCTATCTTTAAAGAAGCCATGCTGGATGGAAGTATAAAAGAACTTTAAGGGAATGACTTATGATCAGTTAGAAGAAAAGTTTATTCCAGTTTGGGAAAGCATACAAGATTTTGTGCCTATGGATTCAAGGAAAGAAAGTGAAAGTCTCAAGAGGTCAGGAATTCTATTAGAGAAAGTCAAGGCAAAAAAGTTGAAGACAAGTGATGTTTCAACTCAAGAATAACAAGAAAGTGATAATCAAGATGAGATTATCAATCTTCAACAATGGGCAGTGCTAGTTAGGGAAGAGACTTTAGAGAATATTACTCCTTTAGTTGTCAAGGTACCCATATGTGATTGGAAATTTTACAAGGACAAGCTAAGGGAGGTAAACCAATTATTCAGAGTTAGACAAGCACCAAAGGTATATCCTTACTTTGAGTCTATGCGATGAAGGATTTTGACACGAGATGACTTTGTGACACTATGGAAACATCAAAGATAGGTTCAAGACAGAACACCAAAAGAGTGGACCTGGAAAAATGTCTGTTTTGGGCCTTTAAAGGTCATTGTTTGAACTGTTGCCAACTAACTACTATGGTAGATTTGAAGCTCCTATTAAGAGTTGAAGATGTATAATTTATGTAAAGTACACTGCTTGTCAAATGGAAAGGAATGATTATCAAAAATGCTTGATGAGTTGAGTATCCCATTTCAAAAGACTACACTTAAGAAGATGCTTGATCACAGTTGTGAAGTAAGTGAATTTAATGAAGATGTGATTCAGATGACCGAACTTAATTATAAGATCAGCTCAGAAGGGAAATAAGGGTATGAAAGCATCCTCTCTCAGGAAATCCATTTAATTCTGGAAAACTTGATATGAAGGTGAAAGTAATCGAATGTTTGAGTGGGAGGAATTGTTAGGAATAAAATGCTAAAGGATTCCCACTGTTAGTTGAATGGTTCCCACTGTTAGAAGAACTTCCCACTGTTAGTATATTTTTCCCACTCAAATGCAAGTTGGTCTCCAGTGCTTGAAGACTTTCCCACCTTCAGCATGAAATAAGATTTACACATATCCAAATACGTGTTATTGTTTATAATATAAAATGTACTCTAATTATCCTTGTGATTAGAGATCTAGTTAGGTCTATGCTTGTATAAGGGCTCCTTGTGCTAATAAAGGAGTCCTTAGGCTAGAGTAGAGAAATACACATATAACATACACACATCTTTCACATACTACTCTCATAGCTTTAAGGTTTTGTAAACCCTAGTACTTTTGAGTACTCGTATTATTCAATCAATAATATTAAGGCTTGTAGGATTTATTCACTGTTCTCCATTCCCTTCCCATTGTTATTCTTCTTAAAAAACCACTAAAGGTTAGATTCCGCAAAGCCTTTTGTGTAGACCACTTTAACAAAGTTTCTCACATTTATTATCTTGTGAATACCAAGGTAATAATAACCTTAGTAATCCCTAAGGCAGTAGATCTAGAGTTTTGGGACCAATTAGGTTTCTCAAGGTAGAGAAACCTCTAACCAAACTAACTCAAAAAAAAGGAAATACGAATGGGAATAGACAGAAGAGGCAGCCTTATAACTGTTAATGTAGGAACTTAGTAGAGGCACCGATTTAGCATAACCCAAATACCGACGGAAAAAAAAATCTTCGTGGTTGAAAATAACGCCTACGCAAAATTAGGATTAGGACAATAATGATCAAAGGGAGAAGGTGAAAGTTTACGACTCCCACAACTCAAAGTTTATTAAGAAGCCCTACACGACCACCTGACCTAGAAATAGGAGAAATTATGTTTAATTTTTCAAGATTTATGAACACAGCCTTGGATGGCATAAAGCTTACCAAATTTACAAACCAAAAACATTACAACCACAATCTAGATCAAAAGGAATTTGAACAAGAGACCACATAATTGATAAGATTTCTCAGTGATTACGATGGAAATGATTCGATATCCCCTAGAAAAAGCAAGCGGCGGCAGCATGTCTAAGCAGAAATGATTGAGCTAAGCTTTCTCAGGTGAAGAGCATTAGTGATGACCATCTAATTAACCTTAACTACCACAGATACAAGAGCACGAGTAGAATCTCTCAATAAATATGAACGTAAAAATGAAAACCTCATGGTATGGACAAATAGTATAAGAATCATCTTGGATGGAACTCTCTGCTTAGGAGGAGGAGTTGGTTTACCACGCGTTAGAGACTTAGGAAATGGTCCCCCCCCCAGCAGGAGTTCACACAAACCTAACTAGTTTCACCACCCTGGCATCGATAAGATATAACAAAACTAAAGTGGTATGAACCAATGCCTGATAAAGGAAGCATGCATCACCATCTATGTCAGCAGGTGCTAGACATGTCCTAAAGATGATGACGATTACTGAAGCCAAACCGTTTTACTAGTAACAACCAGAAATGCCCCATTAGAAATGGGAAAATATAGCCATGGATTTTATCACAGACTACCAAAGACAACAAGCAGTTACGACACGATTTAGGTAATCGTGATCATAAAAGAATTATGTGGGCATGAGACTCAAACACTTAGAAATACAATTGGAAGGTAAGGTCATTGGTATGTGTTTAATTACACATACCTTTTACCTTTAAAAAAACGAGCTAAAATTATACCAAAACCACTTAAAATGCAAAATATACGCTTGTTTTGCTAAATTGTGGATTGTGCAGGAACGGAATATCTAAGAAAAGTACGAAAAATACCGAATGCCAAAACTAACAACCGTACAACAGAATGGAAAAGCAGGAAAAAGACAAAGTCCAGTCACACTAAAAGCCTGAATAAAGTCAACAAAGTCAACCCCCTACAAGCCCGAAGCAAAAGGTCAAAATAAAAAACAAGTTTAGGGGACAAAAACATGTTATATCCCACTTTTTTAAAGAAGAAAAAGAAGAAAATAAAGAGAAGGGGCAAAACTGCCAAATGACCAAAGAGATACCCCAAGGGCCAAAGCTGCCAAGGACAAATTCTTATAACACGCAAGGACTTGTGGTGCATTTAGTTATATAACCCTCAGGGGGTGTTCTTGCCAAGTCCCGAAATTTCTATAACCCCCAAGGACCATAGATGCAAATTACCCTATAACCTTGAGGGGCCAAAGTTGGCAAACCACCAAACCCTTCCCTGTTAAACTCAAAACAGCTTTTCCCGCCCATTTTTCCCCCCAAACAAGTCACGGGTTTCTCCACCCCGTTTTTATCCCATAACCCCAATTCCACCATGGATAAACCTTTCCCCCCTCCTCCACTATCATTCCCACCAGCCCTAAAGCATTGCCATGTTGGCAATCTCACCATTCTCCATGTTCTTTAACCGAATCAATGGTTGGGATTAACTCAAAGAAGCACAAAAGCTCATCAATGGCTAATATACGTTTTGGACTCCACTCACCAAAAAAAACACAACTTTGCAAGATTGAAATTTAGGATTTAGTATAAAAGAGGCTAGTTAGCCATTTTAGAATGTAGTGTAGAAACTCTTTATCGTTTCATTAATTTAAGTCCATTTTTAGTTCTTCAGCTTAATTTAACAGCTTATTGCAAGTTCTTTGTACTCTTTTTTGCAAGTTAATGAGTATTCGAAAGTTTTAAGGCTTTATACCCATATTTGAGTTTCAATTGTCAAAAACGGCTATAAATCACCTTTTCTATGTGTTAATAAGCTCTATAACTCCTAAAGAAGTTGTGATTAGCTTATAAAACTTAAACTCTTCATAGTTTATAGTTTTATAAGTTTTTGTTTGAAAAATCAAGAATAAGCCATTTGGAAAGATAAGCTAAATTTGAAGAGCTTATTGGGCTTATTCCTGCTTATTTTATAAGCCAGAGCTTGTAGGTGAAAGCCTTTGAGGGCTCAAAAAGTCCTTGTAAAAGCATGGACAAAGGTCATTACAATTTTCCCTTTAAAGCCTTAATTTTTAGATTTTTATAGCTTATTCTGTTTTAGCTGATTAGAGTGCTTATTTCTTGCTTATTATTGTTCATTTATGTTGTTTAGTGCTTATTTGTCAATTCCCTTTAAGAATTATGAGTTAAAACAGCCTTTTAAAGTGTAAGAATCCATTTTAAGAAATATAAAGGGGTGTTTGGGTTAACATGAAAACGGGTCAAAACATGAAGTGGTATGGGTGGTGGTCACTAAGTTAGCTCAAGCTTAAGTTTTTTTTTTTAGAGATAAGGTCAAATATGTGCAAAATTCTGTTAAGCTTAAAAGCTTATTGATAAGCTTTTATTAAAAAGTTCTTTGGTGTTACATTTAGTTTGTTTTTATTTCATTTAATTGTTGGTAAAAAGATTTGTGCAAAAGTCTTTTGCAAAACTCATTTTTACACATTTTCTGTCTAAGTGTTAAAATAACCAAAAATCAAGCCTTTTCAAACCTAATTTCTAGCTTATTCTGATTTTCAAAATGTTTTCTGAAAAATGTTATAGGACCCTAAGGTCCTATACTTGAGCTTAATGGTGGTTAAAACCCCATAAGGTTCTGTTTTGAAGCTTATTTGACAGCTTATTGAAAGCTGTCAATATTAGTCTTTTTTTTGATAAAGTGCCCTGGTGCTAGGGGGTTAATTTTAAGCCATCTTATCTAGCTTTTTAGTAAACCCAAGTCCTAGCTTTTGGCTTATCTTAAGAGCCAATAAGCTCTTAGATAAGCTTCCTCAGTTTCAGACCTTAAGAGGCCCTTTTTGATAGCTTATTTTTAAGCTTTAAGAAGCCCTTTGACTGTTTTTGCTTAGCTTAGTGTAGACATTGCTTATTTTCATTCTAGCTTATTAAGCTTATTCCATTTGCTTAATTGTGCTCCTAATAGCTTATTAGGATGGTGTGATAAGCTGTGGGTGCTTATTTGCCCTTTTTCATTGCTTATTTAGTGTAGACAGTCAAAGAAAACAAGCCACTTTTGCCTTAAGTTAGTTTAAGCTTCTGTCAACTTAAGCTCTCCTTTTTTTAGCTTATTTAGTTATAGATTTTAGCTCATAGTGCTTATTTAGGATAGGATAGGGTAGTTAAATCCTATTATTAGCTTATTAGTTTAAAACTTTAGCTATATTCGTCCCAAAAGTCCAAAAAGACTTAGGCCATTTTAAAAGCTTAAGCTTATTTAAGCTTCTGACCACTATTTTAAAAGCCCTTTTTTCCCAGCTTATTTATAACTTTTAAACAAAAAATATGAAGTTTTTTGAAAATTGTTCAGCACATTAACATTAACAACTTTGGTTCACAAAGTGTTTTCAAAAAAAAAGAGAAGAGACAAGGGGTGACCCCGGGGAGCAAGACTTCGAACGACCGGCCTCTTACCCTCGTGACACCACCTCTTTATACACAAGACTTACCCTCTGCTGCCACCCGTTGGTACTTTTTCATCTAAAGTCCAAGTGGCTTAGTATATAAGGGTGTTTTAGCCCTTATAAGCTATAAGCTGTTTACAGCATTTTTTTCGCGGGCTTAATTAGAAAGCAAGTTTTTTAGTTTCTTATTTTTTGTAGGTTAGTTATATTCCTAGAAATTAGGTAAAATTTATTAGAATTTTTTTTTTAGAATTTTTAAAAATAGTTTAGTATTTTTTATAATTTAATTTAGTTAAAAGTTTAAAAAATTCATAAAAATATAAAAATTATCAAAAAAATATTTTTCTTTTTTAGAAAATTTTCTTTAGTCATATATTTTGTAGGAAAAATGCAAAAACTTTCGTAGGGTCATTTTTGTAACTTTTTGATTTTTAAAGAACGGGGCTCGGGTGCGGTTTTTGTCTTGACTCGTTTTTGGGTCAAACGACCTCCGTTTTCAGTCTAGTCTTTTTCATTCTTCATTATTAGTTCCCTAGAGTAGTTTAGAAGTGAAAATTTCTTTGTAGGGTTAATTTTGAAGATTTTAGGTTTTTGACCCTTAGTTCGGGATTCGTGCTCTCGTTTTTTTAGCTTAATTTCATAATTTTCAGGTTTTTCTTAAACGTTTTTGATTGTTATTATTTAATTTAGCTTTCCACGCTCTCAAATCATTTCTCTCATTCAAACTCCAATCTTTCGACTGTATCGATTTTCCAGCACAGCCTCGTTGGGGATAAACGACCCGGGAACATTCTATACTACTTCTCGGTTTCATTGATTGTGTTTTTAGATTATTCTTACTATATATATTTTATATTTTATTATATATATTTTAAGGTGTAGTTTAGCATCAATCAATTTTTGGCGCCGTTGCCGGGGAGGCTGTGAAAACGATTATCGTTACGTTTGACAATTTGTGTTTGAATTTGTGAATATTTTCTTCTATTTTTATAAAAACATAAAAAAATACAAAAATATTTTTCATTTTCTTTTATTAGTATAATTATCATATAAAAACCAAAGAAAAACCAAAAATATAAAAACATTGTCCATAGAAATAAAATTCACAAATTGGTTAAAATACCAAAATATAATATTCTCAAATGAGGTATTATCATAATAAATTCCGGTGAACTTGTTGGTTCCCAACTCGAACAAAAGATTTAAAAACTTGCCTTTTGTGTCACTTGCGAGGTACGGCTCACCTTTGAAAGTTAAACAAACTATAAGAGGGGTATAAGGAGGGTTGTTCCAACGAACTACAACCCGAAAGGAGAAATAAGCTTCGCGCTATCCCTCTCCTCCGCTCCTTTGTGAGTTTTTCTTTCGAAGAGCTACCGTGAAGCTTGCTGATTATCAGGTTTAAGTTGTCTTATCATTTTGTCCGTTAAAATAAATTGTGAATTAATTGAAAAACCAAAAATAATCTTCTTTTTCTTCGTATCATTTAATTCTTTTCTTATCCATCTTAATGTTTAATTCTTATGACGTCATTCGATTATCGTTTGAATCCGATTTACGCGATTAAAGAATGCTCGACTTGTGGAGTTTTGTACACTGCAGACTTTTGTTGTTCAAAAAAGGGTCTTGAAGACAAGTGATTTCTTGTTTCCTAAAACCCACTTCGAATATTTGTGCAGGTGTGCAAGGTGTGGAACCCGGATGATGGTCCGTATTGTCAGGATGTGCTCTTTTTACAGAAAGAAATTTAGGAAGATTTGTTTACATTTTGTGTTGAAAATTGAATTTTCCAAAGACCTTCAAAAACCATACTTCCGAGTCATCCGATGACAATACCAACGTTGTTAATGCTCCTCAAGAGCCATTCGTTGGCAATCAGGACCCCGGTGAAAATTCCTCACCAAGTCCTCCACACATTGACCATTGTTGTCACGAGTGCGGTGATTCGTTAGATGGAATCTTTTGTCAACGATGGTTATCTGTGCAAGTATAGTGGGAAACGTGCTCATTACGGTTATAATTGCCCTCCGAGAGTTCCGATTATCTCTAATCCGGAACCATGCAAAAATCAAACCATTGGTGAGCACCTACAAAACTTGCAAAGATTGCAACAACAATGTCTTATTGGTACATGCCAAAAATATGGTTGTAATGAATACAATGGAGTTTGTACTATTGGAAATGGAACACCAAGCAATTTTTTAATTTCATACTCTTCTCCAAGTGTTGCAAACCATCCTCCACAACCCCCAATAGTTCCATTCTCTAGTGAGTTATTGTGGTAACGATTTCATTATGGTTACGATTGTCTCAACCTCAAGTCCCTGTTTGTCATGCAATAGGACCGTGTTTCAATCAACACTTTGATTATTTTCCACAGACTTCACCGAGTTTTCCACAACAATATTCTTGTTGTGAAGATTGTGGGGGTCCTCATGAAACCTTCCAATGTCAACCAATGAATGAAGACTATTATCATGAGCAAAATTCTTGCTATGATTCAAATTCTTTTGGTTTTGACCAAGTTCAACCCCCGCAATATACCGTCAATCATCCAATCTTCAATTCCCAAAACGAGCTTCTTAATTCCCAAAATGAGCTTCTCAATTCTAGTAATAAGCTTATGGAACAAATGACAACCTTATGTGATTTGGTTGGTCAAGCTATACAGAAGAAGGAAGAACGAAAGCTGGAACGCGGAAGAGCAAGGGCTAAAGATCGTATTGGAAGATTTCACATGTTGCTACCGATTGATGACGAAGACGATACCATTGCAATCACACCCGTTTTACCAATCGAGGAACTCGATAACTCTCTAAGTATGGGGGACGAGCATCTTGACACTGTTCCGGCAACAGAATCAGACGAAGTAATAAAGTCTGGTGTTGAGGACCTTGTCCTAATCCCAAGTGAGTCCGAGGGTATTCCCGACAAAATGTGTGATGTGCCTCTTTGTGAAAATACCACCCCTCTTAATGCTCTCAATGAACATTCTGAGATTATTGTCAATCCCTACGATGATAATTCTTCGAGTGATGATGATTCCCCCTACGGTGAGGATATCGAATATGTCGATGCATCATCTCCCGATGTTGAGATCGTAAGCCTAGAGGTGGTGGAGATTGTTGATCCGGAAGTTGGAAGGATTAATGATGACATTCTTTTAACAATCAAAGACAATGCCCTTCGTGAAAATTTGTTGAATGTCAATCTTCTTATTGCTAAGATCGATGCATTAAGAGATAATCCCACTCCATCTTCCGAAGTTGTGATCAAGTCTACCTCCACAGTTCCTAATCTTCTCTTGGAGGAGACTAACACCTTTGATAATTCTTTTCCCGAATCTGAAACTTTCCGCTTTAATCTAGAAGAGATTAGTAGTGGCAGTCCCACTACTCATTCTGAGTTATCTCTTCCTGATTATAAAGCTTTCTACGTTGATAACGATCATTTTAAAGAGAGGAGTAGTGGCAATACCACTACTCATGTTGATTTTTCTCAATATGATTCGTTTATCTTTGATCTTTCGAATGATCAGTTTCCTCCTGCCGATAGGAGTGAGGATTCACCGAGGGGAACTAGCTCAAATCATGTCTCTTCAGAATCTTGAATGTTTCAATTTTAAGTTTGAGCCGATCAGGATGATTTGACTTCTATTGACCTAGGGATTCGTAATCCAAGAATGTGTTATACAAATTATGTGAATGTTACCATTAGAGGATGACCATATCTTCTCTCTTCGCTTTATGTTATATGGGATCTTCTTGCTTTTCACTCGTTATTCCGTTGTCCCTCCATATTTCTCTCCACGGGATATGAAGATACACATTTTTTGACCCCGGGCATTTCCATTTGTCATTCTTTTATTGCCGGATGTATCTCTTCGGAGTGGAACTTTCAGAATATTCATTGTTTATCCAAAATCAATTGAATGAAAGGTTACGATGATGATTTGTTACCCTTCCACTTGTTCCCCATGGACCAATGTATTTCGGCGGTCGGGGTCGAGTCGAGCTTGTGACTCGGTTAACAAAAACAAGGCGCTTCATGGGTGGCAACCCATGCTTATCCAGTCTGTCTTCTTTCTTTATGCTAATAAGTGTTTTGTGTTGTGATGAGGGTCGCTTCTTTCATTATTCGTGTTTGTATGTTTTGTGGTTTATTGTCCAGGATTTCCCGGATTGTGAAGACTCTCGGGTTTATCATTCACTCGAGCTTCACATCCTCAGCTTCATTTAGGGAATCCGATATCCTAATCTAATCGACTAACGTTTTATCTTTTGGCACACTTAATAAATGGCCTTAGATTTACGTAGGTACCCCTTTTAAAACATCGAGGACGATGTTTAGTTCTAGTATGGGGGGGATCTTCGATTTGATTTTTGCCTGCAGCCGTTGTTATCACGTAATCCCGTTTTTACCACCAAATTTTTGCAAAAATACCAAAAAAATTGAAAAATTTTAAAAAAATTTCAAAAATAAAATAAGTGTTTTGTCACAGTTTTGACTTTCCTAATGGGTAGAATGAGAATAATTTTTGACTCGATCGGGCGTGTTGAGCCTAGCATTTGTTTCCTTAACCCCCCACCCATTTAATTAAACACAATAAGTTTATCAGGCTAAGCACTTCGCGGATCTTTTTTTAGGGGATTTATAAATTTGCCGTAAGAATGAAAAATGATAGTGTTATTTAAAAGTGGGATGCTAAACAAGGATTATTTGGAAATCTTAAAAGCTTATAAGTGTAACTTGTCGCTTTTTCTCCAGAAGCCTAAACTATGACTTTTATCTCGTGCTTTTTTTGTTTAACTTTAAACGACGTTTTCTAAAAAGAAGCCTCTTTTCGGAAACAGAAATTATTAATTTAGCCAAGCCTTATACTTGAGTTTCTAAAACGAAATTTTCTCTATTACGAAAAATATGTTGCAAAATGAAAAAATTGAAAAAAAGGAAAAAATGAAAAAATAATAATAATAATAATAATAATAAAATAAAATAAATGATGAAAAATATAAACTGTGGGCTGATAAAGGTTTACCGCATCTTGCCGGCTCACAACCGATGTTGCAGTCTTCAAAACAAAGCCCATAGTGAGATAATAAATCAGTAGGTGTTATAAAATAAAAAGCCGTCGTTCAGGACTATGTAACTAATCTGGTCGGAACTGGCGCGTCGGACGATGTTGGTAGTTATGTAAATGTTGACGGTAGTATATACATAGAATAAATGAAAATTTTAATGGTTATAGATTTCTTTTCCTAAACTTCAAGTATTAAATTTTTGATACTAAGAATAACTTGCTTTAAGACTTCAAAGTTGTTATGTTGGTTCCGTCGGTAGATTATTTTGATTATAGTATTCCCGTGGGGTGGTCAAAAACCTGTGCATTAGCTGATAAGTCTGGGACGTTCGAGAAGGAAAGGTCGCTACATGGAATATTGCACCTATGAGATCATTAAATTTTTGATTGTTTGAGGCTTGAGTAGTATGGTTTATTTAGCGGTAAATCCTGAGAAATTAGGCCTAAAAGGGTTTTGAGTTATCCTGCTATTTACATTGCGAACATTCTCATGTGGGGGTCTCAACCTCGAGACCTAAGTCGAACTCGGCGGGGATCTATCGAGATTATGTCTGGTTGGTGGATGTGATTAGTCTTTTCCCCATATTTTTCAGAAATATCGTTTATGACTGAATACTATACTACTTTCTAAAATTGTCGATCTAAAATTTATACTTAAAATTAAGCAAAAATCACTCTAATTGAATAAATTGTTCTTTTTTGGGGAGCGAAAATTGACAAGTCATAGTTATAAGTAGTGTTTAGCATCTTTATTGTTCTTAACGGTGACGGTGATTTCGTTTTTACGCTTAGTTTGGGACTAGTGAAAAAATCGGGGACGATGAATTTATCCGTAAGGACATCCATAGATTATTCTATGGGCACTTCTCATTCTATGATCCCAGTGTTGATAAAATAAAGGAAGTCAAACATGTTAGTTGAGAAAAAGGAAAAATACAAAAATATTAGGGATAGTTAGTATAAAAATGGTGAAAACGGGACTTGTCGAAGCTATTGATTCTTTAGTTCCCCTTGACGAACACTTAGCCACTTTTCGAGGTTATTAGTTGAGGGGGATTGAGATTCTTGGTTTTCTTAAGTGTTTACTTCATAACATTGCGTGAGGACACGACAATATCTTAGTATGGGGGATTTTGGTATGTGTGTAATTACACATACCTTTTACCTTAAAAATCGACCCTAAACGACCAAAAACGCACATAAAATGCCATATATATGCTTGTTTTTGTGTTTGTACTGTGCAGGTACCGGATATTCACTAAAAGACAAAAATCAAAGCCAAACCGGACAAAACCGAACACGGATTTGGAAAGAGCGCGAAAAACTGAGGCCAAGGGTACAAAAGGATTGAAAACGGAGCTCAAACGGAAATTACCGGATCGACTCGACAAAGTTTGCGCATTTAATGAAGACAAAACAAAGTCAAAGTCAACCCCGGGATACGTCGTTGGAAAAGGCATCGAAAACCGAACCCGAAAAACCAAAGTGTTAAAAGTGGGCCCACCCGTACCCACCTAGTGGGCCCGGATCAGCCCACTTTGTTTAAACTAAACCATAAGCCCACAAATCCAAATGAGCCCAAAT
>BQNB010043584.1:0-45424 GCA_026074375.1 Tanacetum coccineum | reverse complement strand
TGATATTTTACTCAGTAGATTCTCCAAGTTGTGTTTTTGAGCAAGGATGTGTGTTGTAAATGTGTCTGGATACCAGCATGACTACAATCACACATAGGATTCCAGATGATTGATACTTCGCTAAGTTCGTCGATTTCTTTGCTTTCAGCGAGGTCCTTTGCAAAATATAGGAAAAACATGCATTCCTATCTTAGTGCCTACGATTAATTTAAACTAAACTAAATACTAAATACGGGTCATTCTGTTAAATACGCATGTGCATGAATATGTCGTATTGCCAGAACTGACAATAATGTTTTAAAGTGCATAAAAATAAAGGACTGATAACGTCCAGACATTCAATACGTCGTATGGTATGGAGCGGATACGCCGTATTGATGTATGGGAAGACAGACTCGATAAAAATAAATAACAATCCGGGTTGTCTCATGGGAAGCACTTTTGTTTACAGCGAAGTCTTTAAGTTAGACTTTTCTTCAGCTTCTTCACTCCAACTCATGTACGCTTATGTGCCCGCGTGTGAGCCATTCTTCTATCTTCACATCTCGAACATATTCGGGTCTTAAGTTCAAGACCCCCTTGTAGAAACTCTTAAGCTTTTGATATGAATGCGCGATCCCATTCATCTTATCTTCTTTACTCACCTTTAGTAATGGCCAGATCTTTTTGCATTGTTCATTAGTGTGGTGTTTAAACCTCGGATGTGATCGTTTCATTTGGTAAGTAACTTCCTCATTAGCATTGTGAATGGTAATCGTTCCTTCACACCATTTTGCATTAATCCCAACTTCTCTTAAAACTGGTTCACCAAAAATAACATCGCCCATTCCTTCATCACGATAACCATCCATATCTTCTAAAATTGCAAAATCCGTCACAACAGAAAAGGTTCCAACAAAAATAGGCATACTCATTAAAGCTCCTACAACATTATTCCCTTTGTACATTAATTTATCTTTCATTATAGAGTTATGAAACTTTTTGGACATCACATTGACGTACAATAATAGGAAGAAGTTGACGTGAATAAATTCAAATCCTATCATGCATGAAAATCTTAAGTTGTGGGCACAATCAATACGGATCTTCTTATCACAGTCGCAATACCTAGGGTAATCATCAATTCCAATATCAAGTTCATCATCCCTAGTTCTAAATTCCTCAATTATCTTACCTTCCTTAATGGCGGGAATCAAATCACCACCTTGATTTCTCCTAAACTCTAATGGTTCATTTAGATCATTCAATTCGATGTAATCTTCATTCAAAGGGTCTAATGATCTATTTAACATCAAAGTCTCTCCCATTAGCCTAGCTTCTAAATGGGAGGTGATATGCAACACTAGATAAAGTGATGTGCACACCACAAAATCACATGTGTAATGCATATGATACAACATCACATATGCATTTTTGTGGTGTGCACATCACTTTGTGTGGTGTGCATATCAACTCCTCTTCTAAATCAAGTTTCATTCTTTCTCTTAAGCTTAGCATGTAGACCATCTTAATTAAACTACTAACAGGTTTAACACTTTTGAAAATTATCAATCTTAGCATGGGCGGTAGACAAAAATGGTCTTTCGAGGATCAAGGGCACTTTGATATCCTTGGGCATATCAAGAATTATAAAATCTATAGGAAAAAACAAATTTACCAATACCTACTAGCACGTTTTCAGCAATTCCTTTAGGATATTTCACGGTCCTATCTGCTAATTCAACTATAAACTTAGTGTGAGCTAATTCGCCTAAACCTAAGTTAAGGTAGGTCGAGAAAGGCATGTCACTTACACTAGCTCCTAAGTCAGCAAGGGCATTATTAAAGCAAACATTATTAATATAGCAAGGTAAAGTGAAACTCCTTGGGTCTTTCTCCTTTCTGGGTATGGAATTATTGATATGTGAAGCTTCAGAGTAAGCTTTCGAGAATTGTGGTCCATATGATCCCTTCTTTTCTTCACAGTAGTAACCATTCAAACGACTTGGAAACGGAATTGTCATTTGTTTTGTATCGTACATCAGTGTACGGTTCTGTCTAGTGGATATGGCATATTGGTGTGATCCAATACGACGTATCGAGCTTGTATCAGCTTCAACAATAGTTGAGATCGACTTGACATGGTCTCTCGGGTTAGTTTCAGTGGAGCTCGGTAAACTTCCAAATCCTCTTTCCTGTAAGACTTGCTCATTTGCCCGATTTCGATCTCCAAAGTTTTAATTGATGCTCCTTGGTTCCTTATGGTAGCATCCGTTGAAGCTCGGATCTCTTTGATCAAATTGGAGTTCTCCTCATGTCTTTTTGCCGATTCACTCATAAATTTGCTCAGGGTATCTTCCATAGATTGCCTTCGTTCTTGGTGCGAAGGATTCGCGTTGTTCCTTTGGTAGAATCCCAGAGCTGTTGCTCTATATCCCCCTCCTTGAAAAGGTGCACCAAATTGAGTGTAGTAATCTTCTTCAAAGGATTTTCCTTCTTCCTTGAGTGGGCAATCTTTGGTGTAGTGGGGACCTTTACATTGTTCACATCCTACTTGAGCAGCATAAACTTTTTCATTTACTTTCTTGATTTCTCTCCCAAGATTGTTGAGTTATGCTTGTATGGCTGCTAATCCGTCAGAAGTTTTAGTACTTCTGGTCCTTGATGTTCCATTGTGCCATTTTTGAGAGTATTCAACCATTTCTTAAATGGCTACTTTCGCATCAGCAATAATCTTTGATGGTATGGCTCCTCTTGAATCAAGAACTTGTCTAGTTGAAACATCCAATCCATTAAAGAACAAGACTACCTCCTGCATCTCTGTTAAATAGTGTTGAGGACACTTCATCAAGAGTTCTTTAAATCGCTCCCAATCCTGATAGATGTTTTCATCCGGTTCTTGCTGAAAGTTGTTGATCTCCTCTATTTTCTTTGCTGTACGAGCAGGTAGGCAATATTTGCTTAGAAACTTTGTTTTTAGATCTTCCCAAGTTGTAATCGAACCAGATGGTTTATTTATCTAGCTAACGACTTGCGGCTCCAGTTAGGGACATAGGGAGGGCTCTAAGAATCACTTGGTCTATAGTAATATTAGGGATGTAGAATAAATCCATGATCTCAAGAACTTTCTTAATATGTTCGTACGCATCTTTATGATCCAAACCGCTGAAAGTGTTGGTACATAGTTCCTTGAGAAATTGGCCTTTTAGCTCAAAATTATCCTTGTCCTCGATCTTAGGCCTAGCAACTCCCGATCCATAGTTGGCTCAAGTTTTGCTCATGTATTGTTCCATAGTTTCCGCCATTGTTTCCACAACTTCTTCCTCCGAATATTCTACTTGGTCAGAAAATAGATTAAAATCAGGCGATCTCGATTCGTCAAGACTTAGTGTCTTGGAGTGCTTCCTAGCTGATCGAAATTCTCGTCCCGGATCCTTGAAAGGCGTAAATAGTTCCTTAGTCGAACTTCTTGTCATGCACTACCTGAAACAAGGGAAAAACAATCAGTAGAATAGGCTTAGGAGAAAGAAAAGACAGATATACTGAAATTGAATGCGAATTCTCCTTTGAAAATTAACTTTTGTGGTTTAGGTATCGAGAATATGATTTAGCACACTTAAAACTCGTTTTTGAGTTTTACTAATTATTAAGGTCGGGATTCGGATCGATTCGGCATATCCAATTTTGTCTGGATACAGCGTACTGGTGGTTTCTTGAAGTAGGATACGTTTGATATCTTCCAGAATATTCACTTACTATAATCTCCATATCCGGCGTATTGCGGTCTTCTCTGGATTCGTCGTATTGATCATTTTACTTCCTTGGTCTTTGGTGAGTGTAGGCCTACTGATTACCATCGTATCTTCCTTGATGGTATACGGCGTATTGGTTGTCGAACAGTAACTCTTCAAAATATTTTCCGTTTAAGCTATAGAATGCGTGCTTCTTATTCTAGATATTTACCAAGTACTCAATAATTACTGCAAAATTCTCACAATACAACGATTAAGTAACATTCTTTGCAATAATATCACAAAATGGGTTTAATTACATAGGATAAATGATGCTATAAAATAAACGTTACTTGATGTCATCAAATATTCCCCCATTGAATCCTACTTGTCCTCATGTAGCATTATAGAAGTTTATTAAAACAGCTATTCCTAAGGTTTTTTTTTGGTTTAAGCATTTATTTGATCTTAAGTACAAGTACAAACAAACACATCTGAAATAGGAGATGGAATCACACAAATCACTAAACTAATCTATGTGGCAACATGGTAACTAATTTCGCTCTTTTTCACGCTCTGTGAACGAGTATTCTATCATAAGCTTGGCAAGGATACACATCTCCACCACTAGAGCTAAGGAGTAACAAGTTTATAAAGGTAAATATGGGTTTGTATGATAAGGCTTAGGGTTGATCATTCTACAATCTTTCACCAAAAGTACCACACCAACTAGGAAGTTAGTCACATACATGGCCGTAACAGACGGAAAAGACATGTGTGTTCGAGCACATCTCATTCGAGTTTTTAAAACCAATGGCTTAGGATGAAGAATGATATAGGGTAGGGATCTTCAACTTTCAACCATAGTAATAAACAACTAGGCAGCTGAGACTGCATACATCACAGTAACCGACGGATAGCATGCACGCTCGTACAATCCTCATTCGTCGTAAACCCCTATGGTTAATTTATTTATGAAAGGGAAATAATTGTTGTTTAAATAAAAATAACAAAACAAATAGATTAAGTTCTAAGATACAAGTTACTAGGAAACTTTTTCCCTGCCGTTACATGTTAAAGACACAACTATTTACAAACGTCTTGATCATAGATAAAAAAATAACAACCTAAGTTGGCGTTCCCGTAACGGTCAACTTCCCAATCATCCCATACTTTACATACTTTACAAGGCAAGTGGCGGATAGTCTACCACTTTTATCAACTCTAATCGTCGATCTTGTATCATACGATATAATTGAGCTTCGTGTATTATATGAGGTGTATTTTATCTACTTTTTCGGGGTTCATTTAAGTAACACCACCATTTTTTACAAATATGCTGCGAAGATAATATAGGTATTACTTCATGATTACAACAATCATAATCATATTAATAACTGACCAAAGAGACGTTTATTCAAAAGATATGTTATTCATTCATTTCAAATCAGAGTTTTTACAAATAGGCAGGTCCCAAAACTCTAGTTATCATCAATGTGGTATGATACAAGTTTAGCACTTCGGAGTCCATGCCACTCCGTGCCGTATATTGCTCAATAACCTGAGACAAAAAATGCCCTTAAATACGTCAACTCAAAAGGTTGAGTGAAATTCATAGTTTGATAAACACTTGACTACAAGTCTAGTGTAAAAATTGTAAATAAACAATTATTATGTAAAAATGTTATTGTTATGATCTTGGTTCACGTTATTATATACCCGTTATTTGTAATAATTGCAACGAATACAATTATTATAGTAACTGGTGTATTACTGGCGTTATGTCTTGTTTGGTATGTCTGGTTTGTATGGTATAGTGTGAGAGAGTCTGCGTCTAAGCTCATGGCACACAAAATGTCTGTAAATATATTACAAAGATGATGTGATATATTAGAGAGATAATGGCCTCTCAGTGTAGGTATTGCTCCATTACAATACAAAAATTCAAATATAGTGTGTTTTTTGTTACACTATCGGCTAAGCAAAACAGGATTCGTCATCCCCGATAGACTTATCAATATTCGCGTTCACCGAAAGTGATTAATGGTCCATGTTATGAGGGACTTTTTGGCATAAATGTAAATTAGACTCGGAGCTGTAATAGTGTATAAAACCACGGATAGCATATAACTTGTAAAAACACTTGTATTCCTGGTTTAAGCATGTATAAGTCTTTTGAAAAGTAATCACATTGTTATAAGATAAAAAGAGTATGTAAAGAGTTGCTAACAAGCATGTATCCCTCGCGGGATTATAAAACATGTAAATAAGTAAAGGCGAGGTTATGAAATCTCACAGATAGGTAGTTGTATAAATATTTTGAAATGAAAGATGATGCCCTTATCACAATCTTACCGGGGACATGTTTAGATTAGTGTTCAAATGATAGTAAAATCAGGCCATGTCCACCGCAACCTGAGTAATATATGTGGTCTTAGGAAGATTGTACTCAGAAACTTTAGATTTAAGAGTTATGAGTTTGATTGAAGAGTTTGGAATTATTGTATCACCGTTCGGGCCATCATAAATCAGAAGTCATTCAGTAAACGTTTGAGGAGCTAGGGCTATAGGTCCAGCCCTAGATAGAATCTTCACAGTGTTAAGGATTGTAGGCTAGAGTATCTATGTAATCATCAAGCAACTCTACAGATGGTGTAGATATGTATTAACAAATAAAAACTATTGTTTCGCGGATTTAAACAACCAAAGTTAATGAAGAATTATCAAACAATGATCCTTATAGATCTTTTCTATTAATAATAAAAGTGTTTGTCTGATCGATCTCCTTCATTTTCTATCACGTCGGTTTTCTTAAATACACATGAAAACTCCTAACTCCCCTTCCCTAAGACTAGCTAAACGAGATAAGAATTTCGATCACTTCCTAGGATATCTTTCATGCATATTCTGTCACTGAAACTAACTATACTATTCAATCGAAGTAAGCATAATACTACCAGGACTAATATTGTTTTACCAGCAGGGAATAACTTTGTTCGGCCAATCACTAACTATAAATTATCCTTACCAGTAGGAACTACATACCTACCAGCAGGAACTTTTACTCTACCAGTAGGAACTACATACCTACTAGTAGTAACTATCTATTACAATATTCCTAACAATCCTCCCCTAAACTTGAATTTGACCCTGTTAACTTCAAGTTTCTAGATAGATCTTCACTTGTGAGCTTGAGGATTGAGACTTGACTATGAGCAGCATCCAAAAGAAGTAGGAACACAAACCAATGAATGCTGATGGTGAAACCTTGAACCAGCAGCAACAATGTTGAATCTCCAAAATTCCATGAACTTTAGCAAACTATCGAAGAAGACCATCACAGCAAACCCGGATATCATCCAAGTCAGGGTTACAGACGATTCTTCATCCATTCCCCATGGTGTGTTAACTCCTGGGCGAGGTGATCAAAGAAAAGAAATGGGATTTGATGAAGCTTTTACCAAGTTAGCCATTAAACTAATAGCTAGCTAACTCTTTGGGGGCGGGCATGGGGGGTGGAATCTGACATACTCCCTGTTGTGTAATAAAACCAGTCCAATCTCTAGAACATGAGAATCAGTGGTGAATTGGAATAACCCTAATGATTATGGCAAATCATCATAGACGTTAACAGATTTGATATAGTCGTTTCACCAAGAGTCGTACCCTCTTGACTAGACCACTCTTGTATTTGGTGTAACAATCTGGTGAGTGAAAACCATATAGTTTTTTAGCAAATATTACAGCTATCAATGGATTTTGTGCAAGTCTTTACATGAGCCGTTGCTGGGGTATGGACTAGCACTTTTTCATTCCAAGAATATGGCAAAGTGAAATACCATCCAGTTTTTGGGTAACCTGGCAAACCATCAACGGATTTGGAAATCACACCAGTAGTCGTACCTCATGGTGAATTCAACTCTTTCTTGTTCTGTGAGACATGGTGAGGCGCGCGCTCATCACACTCTTTGTGGCGCGCGCGCGTTAACCAACACCCAATCCCTTAAAATGGCTCTAGTTGTACAAAATACACTGCAATACAACCAAGCAGCATGCCAAAAAAAAACTGTTTCCAGAAGCAAAACTTGATGTGCGCTAAAAATATAAATATGACATACTATGCAAAAGCTAAAAGGATAGAGATTCTACATACAAACTTTATATATCCAAAATATATTTGAAATAGCAAAAAGAACTATGAGATAGAGAACAAACTTAACAGTACCAGTTATGAACCTTAGGACGCTTGGAATCAGAAATTTGTTTCTTGAGAAAGGCAATCAACTGAACCGCCGTGGTAAGTTCATTACCCACTGTTCCGCGACAAATTTCCAGCTGATGATCAAGCATCCTTTTGATAAGATTGACAAAGAGAGGATACTTCTTGTCCACAAACATATGTAAAACAAGTCCACTAACTGTCTCCAAGCACTATGTACCCCAGAAAACGAATAGGAGCTGCTTCGGCTTTGAATACTCCAAGTGTGTTGGTTTCTTCAAACAGCAACTACTATCATTCATTCAGGCGAAATCCATCAAACCTTAAGCTCACCCCAAAGTGTGTGTGTGTGTCACTCCCTCAGCTGTCTATATCCTGATAAAAAATGTTCATCACACGGCCATAAATTGTCATCAAGTCTGCTCTAGTAACCAAGTGATTGGATTTACCGAAGGACTTGTTAAAGTCTTGCGAGAGTTGTCGGAGCCTGTGTAGGCTTTTGATCGGAGCCATAACCCCATAAGGCAATAACTCCCAGTCAACAACACGAATATAAATTAACAGTTTTATCATCTTCGATAGCCGAATCCGCATAGAAGAATACTTAAGGCACACGTTTGTGTCAGCCTCGGATATTTCTTCTTCATTTGGAAAGGTAGATTGAGGAAGGATGAACACTTTTTCTGCCGTAGCGCTTCTTCTTGGTACCAAAACTTCTTGTGAGTTAGGATGCAGTGTTTTTGTGGTGCTGTGAGCTAATGTTCGAAAAGAACTTCAGCTGGGAGCGCGCGCGCGCGCGAATTATCCTGAGAATGAGAATGGAGCTCTCGCTCTAACTTCCTCTCGTGAAACATGTTGAGAAGGAGTTGCACCTTCTTTTTCCTGTGGAACACCGGTAGAAGGAGCTTCAACGTTGACTGCATCATCACCAATCTTGAATTTCTTTGAAGAGGCACTACTCATTGGACTACCATCTCTTTTTAAACCTCTTGCGAATGCAACAGCTCGTTGGATCTTATCAAACTATTAGCGGCTCTGCAGCGCGACTGGCAGGAAGTTTTAGAACTTGCGCCATAAGACACATATATATATTAGAGATAGATAGAGAGATATCACAGTAGGGACCTTGATTCTTCAATAAGTGACGCATTATTGCCTGAGCTCGAGATCGTTGTCATAGGCTTTCCCCGCGTTCTTGAGCCTGTGTTTCAGCAAGTTCTTTTCTTTCGAGTATTGCCAACTCAACCATCTGGCTGCCAAGATCTCATCAGTAATTCAACCCGAAAATTGTGGAGATATGTATGGATGTTGCTTGAAGACGATGAGCCAACATATATTCCAGCGCATCAGGTAGTTAGCAGCAGATACTAAGAACCTCTTGCTGTCTCTTTCTTTGGTTGCATCATTTAAAGTTCTTGAGAATTTGCCTAGCTAAATTAGCATCCTTCATAAGAGATTCAGCTCTTTGCTTTTCAAAATCTGCGAGTTCTTGAGCTTGTAATCTGTAAGCAGCCTCCCAACCTAGTCTTTCTTATTCCACTTGCTTTAAAGTCTTACATGAGATGGAGTAGGGTCTTTAGCAGCACCACCTTTTCCCTTTCTTGCATCCGGACTAGGTGGATGAAGGAGTTTCAGGTGTTCAGTCCACTATATAGCGGAATTGTTTTTCTGCTTAGCAGCAGGAAAGAAGTTATGTCGCGCGAGGAACATTTGTGCTACAGGAGAAAACGGGGTTGATCCTCGGAACAGTAGGAGCACATCAGAAGGAATATCAGTAAGGAATCTTGTAGCTTCGTGGGAACTAAGAGGGGATATCAGCACAGGGAGAAAACATCACATGAGCATCTGGAACAGCACTAGCAACAGCCTGAGCACATTTATTAGAGGATCCACATCCTGCTCTTCGTATTCGTCTTTATCAGAATCACTCATAACCACCTTCCTGCTCTTGTGTGAGTTTCAACTCAAAGCTTTAACCTTCGTAACCAGTGTCCTACCACTTCCTTAACTAACAGCTTGTGTCCTGAGCTCTGATTCTAAGTAATAACTTTCCTGCACAGTTCAGATACTAGAGAAGACAAAGTGTTAGTTTGTGGCAAGGTCTCTCAGCAACTCTGCGGTTGGACTGCAGGGGGAAAGAGTCGGACATGGGGTGGAGTGGTGTGGTCAGTATCCTCCCAGTGTTTCATCTGCAATTGTATAAGTGATGAAAAGGGTAGGCTCAGACTTATTGTGTCCTGAAAAAGAGGCAATTATATGTTGGGGTCTGAAGTGAGGCCCTTACTTCAAGCACTGGAGTGAATTTGGTCTGTTGTTTTTGGCTTGGTGGTGTGAGCGGCGCTGATGTTCTCGCGCAGATTGCTCAGGCTTAGGCCTTGGTCTCTTGAATAGTCTCAGGATAGGTGAGAGGGACATCTGGTTGCAACTTCCCCTGTACCTTCATTGCTATAGCAGCCTTGGAGCAGAGGAGCATTTTAGAGCAGCTAAAAAGTGGCATGTGGTTCCCATTAAAATTTAACCTATATTAGCAAAAAAAAGTTTGCTTGATAGTTTTAAACCTGGATTTTGATTAGTATTCTAGTTTTTTTTTTTTCGAGTGCCAAAAATGATGTGAAGGTACCGAGGATACTAGAAACCTTTTTGCTTACTGATCGTTATGTTACTAATCCTTGAAAATGTAAATGAACAATTAAAAAAAAAAACCTTCTCCCATTAGACAACAAATACAGAGAACTATAAAGCCAGTGGGCTTCCAATTGATCCTAGCTACCAGATTTGGAACTAACACAATGGTTGGATTGTGTGAACCAAGAACCTCACTAAGGTGAGAACTTGTTTTATGGAAGTTTGCTGCTTCAGTTTGGGTGTAACAAGATTTATCTCATACCCAAAATATATATCAGCAATGGGCAAGTCTTCAATACCTCCATCATCACCTAATTAAAGTTGATGCCTTACAGTATCTTCAGTGATAGTGTAGGGAGTCCTATCAATCGTGGCCAGTATAGCTGGAGAGCCTAACTCAAGAGCCCTGAGTGAAGTCGTTGACCAGAACTGTTTGACCAAAGAGTCAAAGATGATGGGGTCATGAGTAAAGAAGCATACCTGAAGTGCGAACCCCTCTAGAGTCGAGTACTTGGTGAATAATCATCTACTTTGGGTTTTCTAAGTAACCCATCCTTATTGTGTTCTTCTCTTTACTTGAGTGCGGCCCGTTGATTGAGTATTATATGTGGTTGAGTGTTAGTGAGTGCTGGTGGATGATCACTTTGGGAGAGTTACTACTGGTAGAGAGGAGGGAAGATGAGTTTTCCATCTCGCTGTACAGTGGATCAAGCGTTCTCGCTGCTATTAAAAATTAGGTTTGATGTAAAGGTAACTATGTTATAAAGAGAGGAAAAACATTAATTATCCTTAAAATAGTGACCCTTTGATGAATTAACATGCCCATTATCTCCAACTAGACCCTTTGATGAATTAAATGCCCAATTGTCTCAACTATAACTTTGAATTAAAGTAAAACTCAATTTAAGTCACCCGCTCAAAGAAAACTCAACCCTAAAAAAAACTAACAAGACCAGTAGGAATTGTTCTACCAGTAGGAACAAGTAAAGCTACTAGTAGGAACTCTTGCAACACCAGAAAAGACACTCAACCAAAATGAGTACTTTATTATCAGTATAAGGCCACATTCTCCATGCAAATTCACACTCATGAATCATTCATCTGCAAAAGGTTAGACCAAAACACACAAAACATATACAATGAAAAGGAAAATTTTAACTACCATAATCAACTAAAACTATCAGTAGAAAAAAATGAAAACTACCAGAAGAAAAATATGTTGAAAACTAAGTGGTAAACATAAAAGAAAAACCTACTACTTAGTAAATTTTACAAAAGTAGTCCTCCCCTTGGACTTAAATCCTCCCCTTAACCATGGCATCTAGGGATTAAGCATCCCAATGTGAACCACTAGATGATTAAACCTAGGTCCATCAAATGCCTTGGTTAACAAATCAGCCACATTCTCAACTGTGTGAATCTTAAGCACCTGAATAAGATTTTTCTCATTTGCATCTCTAATAAAATGGTGCCTAATTTCTATGTGCTTTGTTCTTTGGTGAAAAACTGGATTTTTAACAATGCAAATGGTACTTTGATTATCAATAAAAATTTTGGTGTTCATAAAGTTAAACCCATAATCAAGCATTTGATTTTGAATCCAAAGTACCTGACCACAACAGTTAGCAGCAGCAACATATTCTGCTTCAGTGGAAGAAGTAGCCACAATGGTTTGCTTTTTGCACTGCCATGAAATCAACCTTCTACCCAGGAATTGACATCCACCAGTTGTTGATTTTCTATCACCATGAGAACCAGCATAGTCACTGTCACTATATGCTTCCAACACAAAGGGAGAATCTCTTGGGTACCATAGACCTAGTTTTGGTTGGCCTTTAAGATACTTAAAGATCTTCTTGACTGCATTCAAATTGGAAGTCAAAGGTGTAACCTGGTGTCTAGAACAAGCACTCACTGCAAACTGAATATCAGGCCTTGAAGCTGTCAAATACATGAGGGAACCTATCATGGATCTGTATAAGTGAACATTAACAGCATCATCAGGTTCATCCTTGGATTTTGGCTTTGAAGCTTCAAAGGGTGTTGTTGCAGGTCTCACACTCTCCATATCAAATTTCTTAAGCATGTCCTGGACATACTTGTCTTGGCTGATAAAGATCCCATCAGGCTTCTGCTTCACTTGTAAGCCTAAGAAAAATGTTAACTCACCCATAGCACTCATCTCAAATTCTCCTTTCATCAAGACCTCAAAATCATCACACCAGGCCTTGTTTGTAGACCCAAAAATAATGTCATCCACATAGACCTGAACTAGTATGATATCCCTGGAATTCTTCTTAATGAAAAGAGTTTTGTCTATTGTACCTCTTCTGTAATTATGCTTTAACAGAAAAGTAGACAATCTTGCATACCAGGCCCTTGGTGCTTGATGAAGACCATACAAAGCTTTCACAACTCTGTAAACATGCTTAGGGAAATGAGGATCTTCAAATCCCTTAGGTTGAGTAACATAAACTTCTTCTTCAATTTCCCCATAAAGGAAAGCACTCTTCACATCCATTTGATATACCATAAATCCCATATATGAGGCAAATGCTAGGAATAGTCTTATAGCTTCAATTATTGCAACTGGAGCAAATACCTCATCATAATCAATGCCCTTCTCTTGCCTATGACTTTGAGCCACCAACCTGGCTTTATTCCTTACAACTATACCTCTGGCATCTCTTTTGTTCTTCAGAATCCATTTTGTCCCAATAGCAATTTTTCCATCTGGTAGAGGGACAAGCTGCCATACTTCCTGATTAACAAACTGTTGCATCTCCTCTTGCATAGCTTCAATCCAAGCAGGATCATTAAGAGCTTGAGCAACACTGCTTGGTTCAAGTTGTGATAGAAAACAAGCAAACAGACAATGTAAATAGTCTGTGTGATTGTTCCTTTGTTGATCATGAACATAGCTAACAAAAGCACTTGCACCAAATTTAGACTTCTTCAATGTACCTCTTGTCTGAACAGGTGAAGTGAGATCCCCAAGTATCTGTGATTGAGGATGAATAGTGTTCACCCTCTTAGTAGGAACAGAATCAACAACTACACTTGGTGCTAAGTTGGTGACAGTACCACCAAAATCATCATCATATGAAGAGGAGGAGAAAATGCCAGAGTCAGGATGGTGGTGTATGTCCTCCATTTCTGAATATGAGGACATGGAATTGGCAAGGTCAGATGGAGAAGGATATCTTGTAGAATGTTCACTTGAGCCCAAAGAGTGACCAGGAGGAAGTGATGTTGCAGCAGTATGAACAGGTGTAAAAACAGGAGTAGAGGTTTCAGTAGGACCATCAGAAACACCAGCAGCAGAATCAATCTTACCAGCAGGAACTCTATTCCTACTGGCTGCAAGATCAGCTTGACCCAGATGCTTCTCAGCTGAAGCATTGGCTTCATATGCTTGTTTTTGAAGCCTAGCAAGTTCCTCTGCATAATCTGAACTGCTCTCCACATATACGAAAACTGCGCCATGAACCTTAGGACCTGAAAAAGAGTTAGAAGGAAAAGAAGGAACAACAATTACTTGTTCATCACACTCCGAATCTGAATCATCTTGTGTACCTGCATGTATGTTAGTATCTTGGGTACCTGCAGGTTGATTAGTTTTGAAACGAGTATAACCTAAAGAATCAGTCAAATAGTCAAGGTCAAAATACCACTCATGACCCAAACCCTGAACATTAGGTTTATCTTCAAGATATCTCAGATTAAGTGTTTCTTCTATCTTTTTGCTAGAATAAAATTGTAGCCTGATAAGCCTTACTATGGGGCAGCATACCCACATTAAACCTTCATCAGCTTTTCCCTCAAATTTTCCCAAGTGGTCACTGGTGTTAAGTATGGTCACAAGACACCCAAAAGGTTTAAGATGACTGATGTTGGGAACTTTCCCAGACACTAGTTCATAAGGTGTCTTGTTATGGGGTTTAGTCACTAGAACCCTGTTCAAAACATAACAAGCAGTACTAACTGCTTCTGTCCAAAACATGGTAGGCAACTTAGCGTCAGCAACCATAGTCTGCATGCCTTATGAGGGTTATATTCTTCTGTTGTGGGTTCTGGACATTACTGTAATCCCTTCTAATTTCCCCTTTGACCCACATAGTTCAATTATTTAGAATTTTAAACTTTGTCCACATTGTCACACCGTATGGCTTTAACCTTTTTAGTTAATTGGTTTTCAATAAAAGTAATAAAGTCCTTAAGGATACCATATGCTTCATCCTTAGTCCCCAAAGAAAACCCATGTAAACCTGCTAAAGTCATCTGTAACCACCAAGGAGCTTGTACTTGTGATCATAGCTTCTGATGGAAGTAGGTCCAAAAAGGTCCATGTGAAGTAAAATGGAGAGCGCAAATAATGGTGCTCACAGCAGTGGCTTGTAAGAAGTTGTGTTGCTTCCTGTTGTTGCAGGCAAACACAGTTGTGCTCATTGTGAAGAGTTGGAGGGTAGCCATTGACTAAATCCATGCTTTGCCAGCTTTCTGTTTTTTTTGCCGTTTATGTTTTTGAAGTTCACAGAGCCATCCTCCAATGCCATTTGGTAGACTCAACATAAGGATGCTTTTGCCAGCAACAGGTGACATCTCTTTCAGGTTTGATGTCAGACAAATTGAAGCAGTAGAGATTGTTCCTTCTTGGAACTCTAAGAACCACCTGACTATTCTCAGGTAGTTGGAACTCCTTAGAGAGAACAAGACACTCTTTATCAGTGAAAAGGACTTTGTTCTTGGTATCACAAATTGATGAAACAAATGAACAAGTCTAAAGTTTGAAGCTCTGGCCACATAATTAACATTCTCAAGATCAATTTGGAAGTCCTTATAGTGCCTTTCTAGTGATTTTGCCTTCTCACTCCAAAGTCACAGTACCTCCTACAATCTTCACAAAGTCATCCAATTTCTCCTTATTGCCTGTCATGCTTCTGGAACAACCATATCTACAATTCCTAATTCTTTATTCTTATGAGATTGTTACATTACACAATACAACACACATTAGTATTACAGAGAGACCCAAGTCATCTACTGACTTGTGGCCTGCCTTGTGGATCATTTAGATTAAAACCATGTTAGATGATGGAGATCACATTGTTGGATCCCCATTGCATATTTGGCCTTTGAATTTTCTAAGAACAACCTGCTGAGGGCTTAACAGCAGTTCCCCATCTTCCCTTAGTCATATCCATATGATTAGAATAGCCATGCCTACTAAAGTGTTGAAAATAATGGCTTGTTGGTCTGGTCATAGGTCGAGCAACATTATTTTTCCAACCAGCAGAAAAAGGTTTACCAGTAGGAACAGATGTTGGTCTATGCCTACTACCAGCAGGAACAGATGTTGGTCTATTCCTACTACCAGCAGGAACAGATGTTGGTCTATTCCTACTACCAGCAGGAACAGATGCTGCTTTTGGTACAAATGAGGGAATATGTGTAACATTATTCCACATAGGTTTATTATGCAATTCCAACTGTTTCTCATAAAAATCACAATCTTTAATCAAATGAAATTTACTACCACAAACAAAACATGTCTTAGAACCAAAAGACTTTCTTTTACAAAGACTCCTATTGTTTATTCCACTCTTATTACATAAATTCCTAGGAGGTTTTACATTCTCCTTAAAAGAAAAACTAGAATCAACATTAGTGGAACTTGGTTGTTGGTCAGCAGTCTTTGACATTGTTTGGAAAGCAACTGAACTAGGGGCAGAGGCTAAGGGTTCATTGGTCTTGGAGCTTGAGGACTTGACACTTGAAACACAGGATGCAAAGCCAGTGGTCTCTGAGTCTGAGGACTTGTCACTGTTATCACAAGAGACAAAGTCATTAGATACAGAGTTAGTTTCAAAATAATTATTAGACTTTGAACCATAGGTAAACTGTGTATCATCAAGGTCAGGATTGTTGGAAGGAGGCATGAATCTACCAGCAGGAACAGATGTTGGTCTATTCCTACTACCAGCAGGAACAGATGCTGGTCTATTCCTACTACCAGCAGGAACAGATGTTGGTCTATTCCTACTACCAGCAGGAACAGATGCTGCTTTTGGTACAAATGAGGGAATATTTGCAACATTATTCCACATAGGTTTATTATGCAATTCCAACTGTTTCTCATAAAAATCACAATCTTTAATCAAATGAAATTTACTACCACAAACAAAACATGTCTTAGAACCAAAAGACTTTCTTTTACAAAGACTCCTACTGTTTATTCCACTCTTATTACATAAATTCCTAGGAGGTTTTACATTCTCCTTAAAAGAAAAACTAGAATCATCATTGGTGGAATTTGATTGTTGGTCAGCAGTCTCTGACACTGTCTTGAAGTCAACTGAACTAGGGGCAGAGGCTAAGGGTTCATTGGTCTTGGAGCTTGAGGACTTGACACTTGAAACACAGGATGCAAAGCCAGTGGTCTCTGAGTCTGAGGACTTGTCACTGTTATCACAAGAGACAAAGTCATTAGATACAGAGTTAGTTTCAAAATAATTATTGGACTTTGAACCATAGGTAAACTGTGTATCATCAAGGTCAGGATTGTTGGAAGGAGGCATGAATGTTCCTGTTATAGGTGGAGGAACAGCATGCATTCCAACAGCTTTGACAAACCTGTCATAGAGAGGTTTCTCTACAACATCTTCAGGTGTGGTGTCAAAGATGCTAGGGGCAGAGGGATCAAACACCTCATCTGATCCAAAAGTTTCTCCAAATCCTAAACCAAATTTTGATCTTGAGGACATGGAGCTATGGATCAGTTTGTCCAGGTTTTTGGAAGAGTCCTTCCATTTGTCAAACCTTGCCTTAGACTCCTCAAGTTTAACCTTATCATTCAGTTTTTCAAGTTTAGCCTGTTCATTCAGTTTCTCAGTATATTTTAACATGTTTGTTGTGTTTTCTAAATTAGCAGTTAATATTCTAATTCTTTCTTCTAATGCTAGCTGATTACTTTGGTACCATCCCTTCTGTTGTTCTAAAGTTTGTAATGTACTTTTATATGCTTGAACCTGGATATAACACTCTTTGTATTGAACTTCTACATTGTCAAATTCCTTTTTAAGTTCAGCATATAGATGTTCACAACCAAAAGGACAAGTTTGTACCTGAGAAGAGATACCCATGAGGGCAAATTCAGCAGCAGCATTAGAAACATCATCAGCAACATCACCAGTAACCTCACCAGTAGCACTACCAGCAGCATCAGCAATCATACCATTACTTGAGCAAGACCATTTTACACATCTTCACCTTTATGATTCTGCTAGTTTAACATTGGAATCAACTGACAAAAAAAGGCCTTTGGTCTTTTGTCTTATCCAGCTCCTTTGTTTGAATGAAGATTTACTTGCTTTTAGAATAACTATTTTCCTTTTACATTCCCTAGCAAAGTGACCAACTTCGAGCATTTATAACATTTGACCTTTTTCTTGTCAAACCTTGCAGGCATCCTTGTTATTTTAACTTCAATCTTTATCCCATTTTTCTTTTCAAATCTGTTAATCCTAACAGAGAGCATTGCCATTTGCCATTTGATGTCTAATTCCTCCAAATCCAATTTCCCAATTTGATCAAAATCTTCATAAGTGATCTGCTGTTGTAGATCACTTTCGGCAACAAAGGAATGGAGAACATTTTCATCACTTTGCTGAAGAGTTGATTGATGACGCTAGAAGTTAAAAGTGTTGAATGGGATTGATCAGGATATGACATCTTTGAATTAGTGCTAGCAGCACTAATAAAAGCTGAATGGGTAGGAGCAGAAGTACCTCTTGAATCATAACTTGAGCAACCTTTACATCAATTTTTCAAGAGTTCTAAGCTTGTTGTAAAGATCATAAAAGCTTAGATAATCAAGGACCACCCTTTGTTTTTATAGGGTGACTCGGCTCACCTGTAACCAAGGAGAGAGTGGAAGTGCTCTAAGAACTTTCTGTTTACAATTTCATATGTCTGGCTTAGCTCTTTCATCTAATTGAGTTGACTCAATATATTCTGAAACTTTGTCATAGCCCTTATGCAAACTCTGATTTAGATACCCCTAATTCTGGTAAAACCCTGCTTTAGATTGATTCCTTATTTTCTTAGACTAATCATTACCTCCAAGATGGCTTTAATTAGCCAACAAATATCCTTGATCTTCTAGGGTGGTGAAATGTCAGCCATATGATCCTCAGGAAGAGACTGAAGCAATATAGTTCTTGCTTTTGTCTCTCTTTGAACAGCAATGTGTTCTTCTAAATAGAAACAGTGTGGAAGTATTCAATAATATTTTTTCCTTTTGGATCTTCTTCCTGTCCTTTTCCTGATGTTTTCATTTAGTACAATGTTCCTTAGTTGTGTATCACTGTTCATGATCCAATACTCCATCTTCATGGCCCATGTCTCATATTCTTTCTTCTTTAAGTAAGGAAATTTGGCATTATTGTTTGAGACAGTGGTTGTGTGATATTGTTGGAGTTGCTAAGACTAGGTAGTTTGTGAGGTTTGAGTATGATTTGGAGACTCAAAGAATGGTTCAGAAGTTGACGCTGAGAACACAGGTTCAGTTGTTGATGGGAAAGTGAATGTAGATACTGATGGTGATGGCATAGGGTATGTTTGTGATGGATTTTGTGAAGACATTGTGAGGTTTTTTTTTATGAGTAAGAATAGTAAAGTTTCTTTAACAGAGGGCTCTTCCAGGCTCTAGATACAACTTTGGTTGGTCAAGCCTAGATAGATTCTTCCACGCCGGTTGGAGGTGGATTGAGCACATTTGTATACATGCAACTCTATGAGTGACTCTAAACAATTGAAAACTATGTTTACGCGGATTATAACAACAGGAGTTAAAGAATTACTAATACAACGATCCTCTTTTGGATCTTTTCTATGATAATGAAAGGTGTTTTTTCTGATCGAGTTATCAGTTATCATTCACAAGCGTAAGTTTCTTAAATAGCCAATGAAACACTAAACTAAGAAGCTAAATGTGATTAAAGTGTTATCACTTCCTAGGATATATCATGCATTATCCCTATCAATAACTAACTTTGCTAACAACCCGGAGTAAGCTTAAGATATCCAGGAATATATTGTTTTTTTTATACTACCAGCAGGAATAAATATTGACACCTGCCAGTTTGTAATAACTTATTCCATTATCCTTACAGTAGGAACTACACTACCAGCAGAGGAACTTTTTTACTTACTGGAGGAACTACATACCTAATAGTAGTAAACTAACTTTTACAAAAATTCCTAACACCATTAGTTGCTTAATTACATGAGAATAACATGCTAATTAGGTCATGACACTGGTTGCGTGAATGCATAGGTTTGATATGTAAATAGTTGAAGAAAAAGTCATTATAAGTAATTGTTATAAAAGCAATGTCATAGTAATGCGTTATAGTGTGGTATTGGGTTACGTTGTTATACACCCGTTATTGGTAATAATTGCAACGAATACAATTATCATAGGAAAATGGTATAATGTTATGGTATAATTGCGTTATTATCTCGTTATTTATTTGTTATTTTATTGTCTAAGCTCATGGCACACAAATTGACTCGTGTATATATATACCCAAATTGATGTGGTATATATATATAGAGATAATGGCCCTTAGTGTCGGTAATTGCCATATACCTATGAAATTCAAATATAGTGTGTTTGGTTACCTATCCGGCTAACACAAACAGGATTCGTCAATCCCGATAGATCTATCCACAATATTCGCATTCACTCGAAAGTGATTAATGGTCCATGATAATGAGGGACTTTTGGCATAAAGTAACTTAGACATTAATTGTAATGGTATATCAGGATAGCATATAGTCTGGAAAACACTTGTATTCATGGTTTATAGCATGTATTACAGTTTTATAAAGTATTGAAATGTGAGGTTAGGAACTCATTAAGTCTCTGAAAAGTAATCACATTGTTATAAGATAAACGAGTATGTAAAAAAGTTTGTAACAAGCATGTATCCCCCTCGCGGGTTTATAAAACATGTAAATAAGTAAAGGTGAGGTTATGAACTTCACTATATCGATTTTAAGTACTTGTAGTTGTAATAAATATTCCAAAATGAAAGTGAGACCTTCTCTAATCTTAATGGGAGGTTGTTTGCAAAATGATAGTAAACGACACGTCAGCAACCTGATTAAAGTATGTCAAGTTCTTTAGGAGATTTATACTCTAGAACTTTGGTTTCTAGGAGTCATGCTGTTTGATTGGAAAGTTTGGAATTATTGTATCAGTTCAGGGCCTCATAATTCAGAGGTCATTTCAGTAAACGTTTGGGAGCTAGGTCACTTGAAATGTAAACCAACAATCATTAGAACGTAATGCCAAGATACAACATCTTAATTTGAAGGTCCTAGTATTGTGATATGATAAATCATTTTAAGCAAGGAGATGAGTTTGTTTTGTATCAATATCTCGCGAAAATGTTAAGCCGTCAAGCGTTAATTAAAGTTCAGTTTTATAAGGTTTTGAATTCATTTTTATCTTTTTCAAAAGTGTTACATTTTAGCACCCTTGAGAATGAAAATAATGGCACAATTTTTACCCTAGGAGTTTTGCACTTTTACGGGTTTGGTCCTTCAGTTTAAACGATATTACAAATTAAACTTGCACTTTAGAAAGCTGACATATAGACCAATGTAGGTTTTACTTTGATAAAATGAATTTTAGTCCTTTAGTTATAAAAGTTCTCGAAACTTTACGAACTATACCCTTGCATTGATATATTTACAAAACATGTCGAATTGCCATTGAAGCTTATTTTAAACACTTCAAAAGAGATTTTATAGGTTTAATTAAAACTAAAATATGAAGGTTTAACATAACGGAAGTTTAAAATAACGATTCGTTAAGCTAGGAAGCAAAACGGGTCAAATTAGGGTTTCAAAACGAAAATGCACGGGTTTATGTTCAAATTCCTTCAATAATCAATAAAGTGGTTATTTTAACATTAATTAAGCATGTTAGGATAGATTATAACAACATTTAGTTATTATAACATTTAGTTTTAAGAAAAACACAAAAATTAGGGTTTCTAGGTTTGGTTTTGGATCAAAATGGCATAAAGCCTAAATTTTTATGAAAATGGATTAAACAAGGGTTCATGTATGAACATAGAGATGTTATAAGAGTATAAGAGCTTGTATGAATGTTATTAGATTGGGTCTTGAGTTTCAGGAACGAAAATGGTAGACGTATGGGTCGAAATTGGCTCAAAATGCTTCGTACGCTAGTTTGCTTGCCTTTGGTCTTAATTCTTACAAAGATCGTTTTCTTACTTCTCTTGATCTTCTAGAATAATTCGGAGCATAGGATTGTGCCTATTGGGTTATAGAGACGAAAAAGGGTGGGTTGTGATTGTAAGAGGGATTTGGGGAGTCTATATATAGTGATACAAGTCCAACGGAGTAACGGAGCTTTGCAATCAGATCCTATGACACTTGGACAATGCTACTATGAGTGGTGAAGCTATTAAGTGATTTAGCAAGGCTAGGATAGTAGATTAAGGTGTTGGATGGCTTAGATGCTTGCCGCGGCTGCCATAGGTAAAAAGAAGAGGTTGTGGCCTCATTTTTGACCAAGAAAGGACTATAGCAGCTGCATAATCTGCTTAGGAGTGCATGTGGGTGAGTCATTGAGGTGCTATTGTGCAAAGGAGTTCTTAAAATGGGTCAATATGCAAAGAAATCAGCCGCAGGTTCGTTTGGGTCTTCTAGGGCTCGAATTCATTTTCTTGGCTTATATTTCGTGCACATTGATCATGAAATGATAGAAATATGTTCTCAAGGTTTGTTGTATCAAGGATGTCAATGAAATTGATTAGGTGGTTCGGGGTTTAAATGGGTCAAAGTGAATGAAAGAATGTTGTTGGTCAATTTAGGGGCACCTTAGGGTGTAATTGGGTTTTCTAGCTTATAATCTCTTGTACATTGCTCAGAAAAATGATGAGATCCGAGCTTCTGAACTTTCTAATGACTTTACTAATGGCACGTGAATATTGTTGGAGGTTTAATTGGTTTAAAACGGATGGAAAACGGGTTCAAATGTTCCTTTTGGTGCGTTTAGGTTTCTCGGAGTTTCATTTTACGTTATAAATGAAATGAAATGATGAGAAATGAGGATGAAATAGGATACATGGTTATAAAAAAAGATCCTACAACTTATTTGAGTGTTGTTGAGGTTTTCTCTAAACACGAATAAAAATTGAATAAACAAGTCATGTTTACTATTTAGCCGGGTTTAGGGTTTCTGATCTTGGTTTTTGTAATTTTATGAGATGAGAATTGATTATTGGAAGAAAAATGCAATGCATGACTTTCTTGTAACTTGTACTTGATAGATTGTACCAGATTACTTAGGAAAACGGAGTTAAAATGGCTATTTTGGATATCATACATTAATGACTTATACATTATGTATTAAAGACTTGTACCTTTCTTTGGAGAGAATGTATATTCATATGAGATGTTATGTTGTTGTGACATATGCTTTGTAGTTGTGCATTACTTGAGATGTTAACTCTTTATGAATTGTTTTTTGACGGCATCGATAACGGTTTTAAAGCCCGTTTTTGATATAATGTTGCAAATCGTACATTATATGAGTAATTGTTACTGTTGTAAAAATGTATATGAGATTGAATTGGAATGTTATGATCGTTGTTAACATATATGGAAGAGGTTTGCCATAGGTAGTGTTGTGTGATTCGTTAATTTAGTATGCAAGATAATTTGCTATAGAGATATTGGCAAAGCAATTATGTTAATAAAGCAAAAAATTTCCGTAGATTTGTGAACATAATCAAAAATAGGTTGAGTTTGTATTTGATGAAAAAAAAAAAGTATGGGTTAGTTATAACAAAGCATCTATGTTGAGTGGTACGAGTTTCATTATGATTACGACCGTTAGTTCATTAAAATGACAACAACTGCGATTTTGTTAATGCCGGAGTGTTTATTTGTTTGGTTCGCATTTATTATCGAGTTTAGTTCCAGATCTGTGATGATTAATCTTTTGTGTTTTAGATGTTTTAATATCTTTGAAATAAGCACGAAAAGATACAAATCTGAGATATATACTCTGTTTAAAACGTGTTGACTGAGAAACCGAGTTTGACTTTTGGTCAACACACTATAGAATCAGTTACAGTTTCGATTTTGGTATAGGTAACAGCTTTTTCCGATTATTGATAGTCAATCTTCAACTGATTTGAGTATTGTTTTAACAACTTTTACTGAATTTTTGACTTATCAAGAATGCTTTGAATAAAAAAAAAATAAGAACCAAAAAGCCAATTTTGTAATGATGTTAGCACGTATTCTTATGTAATGATAAACGTAAGCAATCAATCTCAGTTCATAGAAACCACACACTGAAATTAGCTCATTAAGACAAAAGTATCAAATAGCAGTTTGATGAGAAATAAACTAATGAAAATAAGCTGTAAAACATATTAAAGCATACGAAAAGTCAGAATACGCATGACTGCGGAATCAGGGAGCGAATATAAGCTCTAAATAAGCTAATAAGCTGCTGGAATAAGTGTCAGAAAACCAGACGAATAAGCTCACTAAATAACACTAAATCGCTCAATTGCAGCTCTGATACCATGGTTAGGTCTTTGAATTTGAGGACAAAGCAATTTGAGTGTGATTGTTGTTTAGGTGTAATGTGTGTGCTTATAGGAATTTAGAGAGGGAGAAGAGAAAGATCAAAAATTAAAGAGGAGAAACGGGTGAGAGAGGAGGATTAGAGAAATAAGATTAGATTGATTAGTGAAGACCCCCTCACTAATGAGGTAGAGAGGGGTATTTATACCCAAATACAAGGAAGAGCAACTAGCTCTTATTTCTTAGCTTTTAGCTATTTGTTGGGTCTTGTGACTTTATTTAAGTCAGAGCTATCACCTAACTATTAACATTCTAATTTTTCTTCTATTTTTTACAAGAAATTTATTCAATAAGATCGTACTTTTATCATCCTAAAGATTATCATTATGTTATATCACTTGGGATATCGCAACTTTGTAAAAAGTTAGAGTGTTTTTTATAATTTAGGCATAACTGATGTTATATAGTTTAAATTTTTTTTATTATTTTTTTTTAAAAAAAAGTGCCTTAAATTTACTGTTTTCTTTTTCTCCTATTTAATGCTTGCTACAAATTTCATACCACAGAACCCTAATTTCAATAGCCACCATTTTTCTCACTTAGCAAACCTTGATAGTAATTTTAATCATTTCTTATCAAAGATGGACAATGATGGTGGTAAGTTAAGTGTTGTTATATTTTTATCTTATTCTTCTTATTATGTTAGTAATCTATTAATAAATGAAAGAATATAGGGTAAAATTAGATTTTATTTTTTCAATTATCTTTTAAATGGAAGTGTTATCGACTAAATTATTTATTCTACTGCTCATTGTTTCAATTAAAATGATTATTCTATTTGTTTTTTTTTTTTGTAATTTAGGCATAACCAATTTTGACACAAGTTCCTACACAAGTTCCGACACAAAGTCAGACACAAGTTCCAATGATATAGTTTCTAGTAGAGGCCTATGTTATTGCTTTGCAATGGTATGATGTGAGATGGATTTGACGAGAAGTGTTCCTGAATTTAATTTACCAAAGAGAACAGTTTGCAAAGTCTCAAGCTTCAAAGAAAAAGAATTCAAACTCTAACAGGTTCCAACTCTTCAGCCTGGTGGATTTGTGTTACCTTTCATTTCAACAGTTGCGGAAGTATGTTGGGACAATGAGAGGAAAAGGGAAAAGAACTGTTCGTAGTGACAGTCTAAAGAGTTTCAAATCCTCCGCCTGGATTACCATGAAGGGTTACCAATAGTGGGTTCTTCTATGGATTATGAGGGAAAGGGATAAAAATTGTTGGAATTGACAAGTGATAAACAATTTGATCATTATAGTTTTATTTGTTTTTAGTCAAGTGGCTTTCAAAAACAATGCTTTTTCAGTTTATCTTTTGTGTGTAACAATAATCAATACTAGTATTGTAAAGTGTTTGACCATTGAACCCTATGAGTATGCTTATCTTTAGTATTTTTTATGTCTTTCACAATTCATGTACTATTGTGATATAATACTGTAATGTATTAATATCACTTGATTTTAAGGGTATAATAGTTTATTCAGCGTTCTATATTTCAGTTATGGTGCCTATAATCACTTGTGGAGTATAGCATTTAGTTCATCTAATTCTTGACATAAGTTATGTTGTTTTATTTATTTTTAAGGTATAATTTTTATTAAGATTCTAATGCTTCTCTTGAATATCACTAGAGATGAATCATTTCATTTATCACTACAGATAAATCATTTTTAATTATTACTTTCTGGACATCAATCAATTCAACTTTATTATAATGTAGGAAAAGATTGATTGATTTCATTACTGCTAGAAAAGGATAGCTTACAGCTTAACTTATTAGGAAAGATATGTGATTTCATCCTTTAATCAATAGGCTCATCAATATCAACCATCAATAGAAATTTTTATAATTCTTCGCATCAATAAGTGAATGTTTAAGAGTTTATCACTGGGGTCACCATAGTTAGTCAATATATCATTCCTAAGTTAAATAGCAAAACTAAAGTTGAATTTTTTTACGTAAATCATTATCTGATTCATTCAATAGAAAAAATACCTAATGTTCTTCTTCAACATCTTCATACACATTCTTTAATCCATTTTTTGGATTGGATCTTCAATCTGCTTCTTAAACACTTTTCTTCTTCCTTGTTATCTTTCGCCAACTGTTTTGCAATTTATTCTGACATCAAACCGCTGTTTGTATTATTCATGCATCAGATTTATTGTTATGTATTCATCCTCATGTTTGTATTTGTTGTTAAGTTTAGCTTTTGGTTGTTTTCCTCTACAATGTCAGTCTTCCATTTTGTTTGCTGGAACTCTCCTTGATACAATTCCATGTGCATCATAGGTGTATAAGCGGCTGTCAATTTTGATTTTCTCGGTTTTTTACTTAAATCTTCAAGACTTGCAGGTTTTTCTTGTGTGAGTTTTAGTCGAACCATGGATGTGATGTTTTTTTCCAAGTATTTGAGGAAATAAAGTTTCTGCTAAAAACATTCATACTATATATAATCTTCTTGGGATATTACTCTAATATTAATACAATATTCAATTATGTATTCAGAAATTGGTCTTATACTGAATCAAAGGTCCTCTTGGTACTTATTGTAATCGCATTTTTTTCATTGTCCAATATTTCTGCATTAGTTTCAAAAGTGATTTGAAAATATGCCATAATATTGACACTCAACAAACTACGGGAAGAATCGAATAGCTTACGTCTTTCAATCTTCTTTTTTGATTCTGAAGTATTCATTTGATTGTTGATCATATTTTCAAAAGACACATACTCCTTTGCATCATCCTTTTCTTTGTTCAACAAATGCGCTGTCTGTTTTATGACAATATGTTAAATGAAATAAAAAATGATTAATTTTTTTGTTATTTAAAATAGAAAACTTGGATATATTTTTTCTATTATATTTCAAAACTAAAACAAACTTACCACAGCATTGGTAGGAATGTAATGCCTCCTCTTATCCTTTCCACCAGATCTGATCCTTTCTCGTAATTTAACAAGGTACAAAAGTGTCATTATCTGTATTTGGATCGTATTCCAGTTTGCAATGTGATGGTTTTCTTTTTTGTTGGCAATCGTTTCTTGGTCGTCATCAATACACAACTTCCCTGAAAACGAATCGCAATGATGAGTTTTATATTTTATATACAAAGTTTTTATTAATGTAATTATATTCTTGTGATTTTTGCTATCATTTTGGTATTTTTTTAACATATATGAAGCGCAGGTTTTAGAATATATTTAAAAAAATCAATAATAGGAAGCTTTTTTACTGCTAATCTCCTTGCATGCAGAATATGCTTCTAGCATAAAGAATTTTATCTTTATCTAATTTTTCTTGTGTTTTTACCATCTTATTCATGAATGGTGATTTCAAATAAATTGATGGTTTTGTTATCTTTTTTCCTTTGTTTTTTGGTTCATCTTTGCTGCTTTTGTCCGCACTTTCTTGACCTTTTCCAAAAATCTTTTCTTGAACTTTTGGGCTTTCAAAGTATTAGAACTAGATGTGCCTTCTGATTCTTTTGTTCCTATAATTTTTTCAATTTAGATAATAGTCTCTTACGATCTGCTCTCTCTCTCTTGAAGCCAGCAAGGTGCCTAGCCTCTGCTTTGTATGTTACTGTGTGTGATGCGCGCTAGTGCATTGTGTGGTGTGTGAGTGTGTGATTATTCCTTTAATGATTTTTTCTTTTCAGTTTCTTCTTTCCTCGGCATCACACGCGCGCCTCATTTTCAGCTTTTTCCTTTTTAGCAGTAGCTTCCTTTTTAGCTTTTTCTTTTTTCATCAGACTTGCTATCTTTTAAAGCTTTCTTTTTTTTGAGCAGCTTTTTAGTTTTTTCTTTCAGCTGTCCTGCTTCTTTTTTGCTTCCTCTTTCTTCTTTGTATCTCGTCTGCTTCGCGCAAGCTTTTTCTCTTTTTTGCTGTTGCTAGCTTGTTAGGTTTCTTCATTTTCTTTGTAACTTCTAGCTTTTCTAAGCTTGATCTTTGTTTCGCCTGCTGCTAGCTTTCTTGACTTCTTTTCTTCTCTTTGCTGCTGCTAGCTTTTGGTTTCTCCTTTTCTGTGTGCTCATACTATTTGTTGTGTCTTCTTCTTTTCCTTTGCCATCAACTCTTTTTCAGCAGTCTTTCTCAGCTTCGGCACGCGCTTTTTTTAGCAGCTTGTCTCATTTCGCTGGCTTTGTCGGCTTCTTTTTCTTCTGCAGCTTCTTTTACCGATATTTCATCATCTATTCCCATTTCAGTAGGTTCATCTCGTCGTTAACCTCCACCTATTATTTTAGACATCCTCATTCCCAAACTCCACTCTCGTAGTTCCTGCGAGAGATAGAGAGAGAGACATCCTTTATAGAAAAACCCTTGTTTGTGCATTTCTTATGAACTTTTTCAATTTTCACTGTTTAGCCAGTTCATACTCCACTGAATAGTTCTTCCTTCTCCATAATACTTTTCGAACAAATGCTCAGTTGATTTTCTCTTTCAATACATTTTGAAACTTTTCTTCTATTGTCTCATAGACTAACTGTTTTTTAAATATATAAAAAAACAATATAAGAATTTATCTCTGGTGATATATCATACATAGTAGTATCTCTATTCATTATCTTTGGTGATATATCATATATATAACGTTTCTCGCTCCGCTGCACAATTGCATATATCTCAATAAAAATTACATATTGGATATATACCCAAAAACATGGTTAACTTGCAAATGTACATATGTATTTAAAAACAAGTCATTTGGGTATTTTTAAATATTGAAGTTTTATTGGTATATATTCAATTCTCCCTATAAATTAAAACTTCATTTTTACAAAATAATTTTCCAGTTCATATATTCTACTAAAAAAATCTAAGCATTGCGGCGCTCACACTCGACGCTCTTAGCATATTATTAGTGATATATGCATTTATATGGAGATATATATACATTGTATTTCTTTATAAATATCGGAGAATATTATTTGCGCTCATGATATATCATGAGATATATAAGTATTTTATAGTTAATACATATATTTTTAAAACTAATGAATCTTTAAATTTTACGTTTATTAATCGTCTTTTTATTTTCAGGATTATCATCATCTCTCATTAATTCCACAAATCCATGAGACCTTTAGACATCTCAAAATTCTTCTATTCCCAGCACTCTTGGCTGGTCCAATTCTTTAATGCGGACATTACGTCTGCATCAATCACCATTACATCAATTTCCGTATAATGCAACGTAAATCGAGATGTTATTAAATAAAATACTAAATGACATTTGAAAATGTTTGTCTTTTTTTAATACATTTGATCTTAAAAAGGGGAGTTTAATTTACCAGTTAAACAAATCTGTTTGGCCCATAGTACGCCAGTTTTCTAGGTGTCTGTCATCCCTTCTGTATCTTGACCATCGAACGTTATCTTATATGATCCATACAATGAACTTGCACAGTCAAATCATTGATGTGTATCTGTAGACGAGCGACGCAGCGCACTATATCAATAGTATATCTGCCTCTTAAGCTATTATCGTAGTGATCATGCAGTTTGGATAGGCATCATGTAATTCATTTGGAACATGAAGTCTTGTGCTTTGTCTAGGCGACGCGCGCGTAATCTGTTCGGATAGATCAACTATTGTTATGTACTTCTTGCATGAAATGTTCCTTGGAAAGCCTTTAGGACTGCTCCGTCATTCGTACTCCGAGCTGGAGAATAGACTCGAGTATCGCGCGTTTTTACCATAGGATTCTAGCATTCGATGTATTTTGGTACGTTTTTAGTCATTTAAGTCCGTTTTTAATGGAAAATGGTATGTGTAATTAAGCACATACCAGTCGCATTATTTAATTGTTTATTACATGCGTCTGTCTTCCCAGACACTTCTTACGGCGTATCGAACCCCTCTGGATACGGCGTATGGACGTGTCTGGACGTTATCAGTCTTTAAACTAAGTTATTAATTTCTAGTATTTTTAAAATAATATTTAAATGTTTTTACAGGAACCATACGGCGTATTGATCCCCGTACAGTGTGTTTAATTATTTTCTATACCATTGTAGCTAGATAGAAATTGCACTCTCGTCTTCTAATCTTTTATGCAGGACCTGGCTGAAACAAAATTAATGATATGGTATATTCTGAAAAAGACATGTGTTGAACTTATCCGGGCATTCTAAAGCCCTAGTCAACACACTTTTTGCTCAAGAACTCAACTTGGAGAATCATCCCGAGCAAAACATCAGGGATTTTTTTGTTCTAATTCTATTTCCCATATTATTTAATTGTTTTATTTATACAATGAGGACGTTGTATTATTTAAGTGGGGGGATGGAGAATTAGAACGTACTTATCCTCCTTATTACAAAATAACATACTACGTGGTTGAAAGTGCTTAAAAATAGGCCAAATTTAATTTTTTTAGCATGACTTTTGTAAAAATCACTAGTTACATTACCTAGCACACTATAACCCTTGATGCATATTTTGAGAATTTAGCCTATTCCGTTTCCAAATGCATACTAAAAATTCCACAAAAATATGAGTGTGCCGGTGATGTAGTGAACTTTAGAACTTGGCCTGGTATACTACTCGAGACCACAATGATGAGTACTATGGATTTAGATGGAGTAACATGTTCAGCTGATAAATTTCTAGGAATAAACCAAAAAGCCTACATGTTGTAAATTTAACTAACTACACTGGTTTATTAACCCCTGTGTAACCCTTTGTTTACTCTCACTTTTAGAGTAAAATCCCCTAGAACAACCTGTTGAGCCATTCTTGTCTTTTTCTACACCCAAATTATATGTTTCGTTACACCTTTACACGTTAGCCTACCATGTAGGTTAAGTCTATTTTAATCAAAGTTACTAGTTGCTTTCGTGTGAAGTTCTGTATTTCATGCATCAAAGTGAAATTTTGTTGTCTCTGTAATGGTCGAGGAATTGCATAATGCAATGGGAAAAATATGTAGCTCATAAATTTCGCTACTTTCGCGATTATGCTTCATTTCCGAAGAAAAAGTGTTATAAGGAAACACTATCCGGATGAATTGTGATAGTGAAGACAGTGAAATTACACCGAGATTTATGATGTATTGCAAAAAAATGGAAAAATAGAAGAAAAAGTAGCAAAAAAGAGATGGATGAAAAATAATCGGTTCAATGAAACTTATACCGATGAAATTACTTAGAAGGATCGATTATTCGTTGATACGTTATATAAATCAACGATGTAAAGTTTTTTAAAAAGTGTCCGATATCACCACTTATTCTGTAAATGTATGTAATGTTCGGGATGTAAGGGAAGTTGACCGTTATAGGAACGCCAACTTAGGTTGTCTTTGTCATTTATATGATCGAGGCGTTTGTCTATATGTTCGAGTCTTTATCATGGAACGACCGGGAAAAGTTTCTAGCAACTATGTACCTTAATTACTTGTTGGCTTAATCTATTTGTTTCGTGAAAATTTTATTTAACAACCATTTACTTCCCTTTCCTAGCAACTAACCTTAAGATCTACTCGAACGAGGATGTGTACGAGCCATGGATGTCTATTCCATCGTTACGGTCATGTATGCATGACTCAGTTGCCTTGTTGGACGACGACTTTCGGTGAAAACTAGAAGATCCAATACCTTATATAGATCTTCATCGTAACCGCTGGTTAAACACGAATGAGGATGTGATCGAATTGTACATGTCTATTTCGTCGTTACGGCAGTGTATGTATGATTCAGCTGCCTTGTTGGTGTGGTAATTTTGGTGAAAGACTGTTTGAATGATCGACCCTAAAGCCTTTAAACCCAATTTATCTTTTGACTTGTTCCTCCTTGATCTAGTGGTGGAGATGTGTATCCTTGTCAAGCTTATGACAAAAAACTAATCACGACCAAGCAAATGAGTGTACCAATTAAATGTTGCACCCTAGATTAGTTAAGTGATCTGAGTGTTTTCATTTCCATATTTCATAAGGAGCTTGGTTATGTACATGTGATTAGAACAAAACGATGCTTGAACGAAAAAAATCCTTAACTTCGGTTGGGAAACATTTTCAAAACTTTTCTAAAGTCTACTTGAGGACAAGTAGGATTCAAGTGGGGGGATATTTGATGACATCAAATAACGTCACTTTATAGCATCATTTATCCCAAGTATTTTACCCGCTTTTATATAATTATTGCAAGATTTGGTACTTAATTGCTTTAAAGTTGATAATTGCAGTAATTGAGGAGTGTTTTGTGAAGACATGCCAAAAGGCGCACAATTTGGAGCTAAAACGAAGATATTTGAAGATCACTACTTTCTGACTACATACGCCATATCCAGAAGGTATCAGCACCTGGACTTCACAAGAAAGCGCGTTTGACCAATTCCCAATACGGCGTATCACTCTGCTTCCATACGCCGTATCCAGCTGGATAAGTATTCAAAGATACAGTAATAAATGTAAATTGGGAATGATATCACTGATTGATTGAGAACGTAGCGCGCACTCCAAGGAATCCAACCCTATACGCCGTATTGACCTTACTCAATACGGCGTATCCAGTCTTTTTCAGACACTATAAATAGAAGACTCAAAAACGAGTTTTCAGTGTGCAAAATCATATTCCTTATACCATACTCATAAAAGACGAATTTCTGAAGAGAAGAAGAGCCACCAAGGTCAAGCATTGATCACGAATCCATAGAAGACATCGTGTAATTTTTACTCTCTTAATCGTTTGATTTTCATTGTTTGATTACGCTTGTATAATTACAATGGTTGTGGGCTAATACCCTCGGGTATTAGCCATCTTAATGAAAGTTTAATGTTTGGTTTGTTTTAAAATTGATTTCTTAATTAATCGTTGATTGTTTAATTATGTTTATCACCTAATACTTGTCTATGTGCTTGAATATGCGACCTATCATTCAACTGAGTCTAGTGATACCTAACAAGTAATCTAGATACTGGGATAGCTCTTCATATCGTGTTTTATATTACTGGACCAATAGGATCACAAATAATGTTCTATCTTTGCCTTTAAATTATGAGCTTAGTTGGGCCGGTATGCGACCCGCAATGTTTCAACAATTATGTTCTTAATTAATTGGTAAAGACTCGAATAGTGGACTACCAGTATATAAAACACCATCAAGCAATAAGTGGGTAAAGTCCCGATGGGCTAGGGTTTTAACAGGATCACCACTGCTTTGATTCCTTAAAATAAATTATAATTAAACTAAAGGATGCTTTATGCGGATACGTTAATTGTGACAGAATTAATCGTGTCTAGGTCTTAGGATGATGTCTCGCCTAAGTCTTAAGAATGATATGCCACTTCGAGATAAGTAATCATTGCACTAAACAAACAAACCAACATTTAACTGGATTTAATATGGCTAATATAGTTTTCTATCATCTGGCTTGTATCGATTTTTCTATCTTCTGATTTTCTTCTTGAGTGTGTATTGTGTATTGAATTGATTATCGTCACCATCAAACCTGTGCCAGTCTCTGAGGCTGAAAACCCCCATATCATTAGAAAACGTATATAGCATAGGTTTAATTAGTAATTAGAATTAACATAGACTAATTAGACTAACTAAAATACTGATAGAATATAGGATTAATTTTCACTCTTAGTGTTCGACACCCTACGTACCACGAGACTCCACCCGATCGGGTACACTGCCCGTTAAAGTGTTGTTTTAGTATAAGTCGGCTAAATATAAATGTAAAACTTGATAATCAAATAATTGAGCCTACACGATAGCACATCATGGGGCCTGAATTTAACTAAAATTTTCTATTAGCTTTTATGTGTTATGTGGTAAATATTTATATATGGCTTACGCAATCGATTATGTCGATGAATGTGGCCTGATTCATTGGATGAAGGAGCATTATATGAATATATACATTAATTATTAGATAATTAGAATCATCATTTGTATTTGCAGGACTTAATTGTTAAGTGATTAAATAAATGTTATGTGTATTAGTTGTTTATATTATTTTGTTTTAAGTATTGACTTGTGAGAAAACAAAAAAGGTTTTTTCGAAAAATTAAATTTAAACATGATAAATAATTATGAATTAAGATTTATTATAAACTATTAGTTGCATTGTCTTATGTGTCAATTTGGGTTCGGCTTACATCCGATAATCATGGCCTTCGGGTTTCCCACGATGAGACTTTCAATTCAATAGGTTTATAATGTGTTTTCTAAATTAAAGAGTTCAAATTTATCAATGACGTGATTTGAAAAAGTACTATTTACTTTCAAGGCATATCACCAAGGGTTTGAGGTATTATACTCTATAAATCCCTGATATCTTGCAATTATTTAGGAAGAGCGAATGGTCTAGGGTTTGAATGATTTTTATCATTTTTAATCTTTTCTCGCGATAAATAAGAATCTTTAAATTTGAAAACATCGTTGAATCGTCAATTTTTAAGGGTAACACTATTTATACATGAGATGTATAGAAAATAAGTGATACCATAATAAATAACTTTATTGAGTAAAGTTTTTATTAAAATTTGTGATATGAAGATGTATGCATGCTTCTTCGTACATATTTGCCACGTCAAATATAAAATACCCTTTTAAAATAAGTTGTTGCCATCCAATTTGTAAAAACACTTGCATTTGCCTGTGAGACGCAGTTAGATTGCAAACCCAGGGTGATTATACACTTTTTGTGAGATGTTGGTGTTACATAATCACAGTTCTTGATTGGACGACTTAATTGAGGTAAGCTGGTGAGACCTTATGCTTAAGGCATAGATGGGATAAAACATGCTTACTAGCATATTAATGTAATAAAGTAAGTCCCATAATGTTCTAGGAATTGCACCAGTGGCAATTATTGATCGTCAATTATCTTTTGAATACACCATTGCTAGCAGATTAACTGATGTGATGGTGGTATGTCAAGTTGGATCCTAGGCCTTAGAAAATTAATTGTTTATTTATTTAAACATGGGTAGTTAATTTTATTTAAGGAGTATTATCAAAAATACTAAAATTGAATTTTGTGATTATTTAATAGTATTAATGCAACATTAAATCATAAACGATGATTTGTTTCTTACTTAAAGAAGACACATCGAGCCTCTTTTCCTTGTAAGACAAAGGGAGACTCATTCCTATAATTTTTCCTTGCTCCGAAAAGTTATAATAGGAATGTAGGAATTGTCCTAATGTAATCAAACTCATAGCAAACTTAAATGTTAAGTATATTGCATAACTTATATTTTCATATAGATTTTATCACCCTTATTCGGTGGTGTATAGTTTGAAACATAAGAGACATTTGGATAACTAGAGAACATATTCTTAAAGCTATCAAATGATAACATCTTAATGTAAGATGCTTTATGAGTTTTTGATTTGGAAATACCAATACCACCGCAAAATTGGTAAAGACAAACTAGCATAATTTATCTAGTTATTTGCTTTAACCATAATTAAGGAGGAAGTTGCATGCCTAATTTTCAAGTTAATAAATAGCATTGATGGATAGTCCCTCATCAACATGGTAGAGCTTTTAAAACATAAGTACATTGCTACTAGCAGGATTTCAAAGAAAGTAGGAAAATAAATATATTGCTATTTGTTTTCACTGGTTATGTAACACTTGCAATGTTGTCAAATCCAGTGGGAGCATTGCGATTTATTTCTGAACAAGACATTCATGTAATGTTGTCTAATTCAGTGGGAGCTACAAGCTTTATTGTCTTGTTAGCAACCCATTTTATTTCTAGCTTGTCTTGAGATAATACATTATTTTCCAACTATATACACTTATGGTTTTAAGGATAGTCGTGCACTATTTCTTATTAAACAATGTGGTTCTATATCTACTTGTAATGCTAATATCTGTGACACTATCATATTGTCTACATAAACAAACGAATGTCGTGTTGTTTGACTACATGTATGATGTTGTGCCATGCACAAGTAGGAGAAATCTTTATTGTGTGCAAGGTATAATACATGACAATAACAATATGATTAAAGGCTCTTTTGATCGTAAGGTAAGAAACTAATATTCTACTAGGGCATATTGCCCTATTTAGAACATATGTCAAGATATGAATTAAAGACTACTTCAAGTAAGATGTTTATGTGCTCTTGGAATGTCCCAAATAATAAAGTAATCTCAATTAACTTGAAAACGAAAGTTATAAGATAATCATTGAATTGTTCAAAAGCTAAATAATGTATAGTTAACATGTTATATATTCTTGAATTGTTTAAAGGCTAAGATATGTACATAGAGTTCTTTAACTAGTTAAAGATGTATACATTAAAGCATGCAATAGGTTTTTAAATACTATATATTCAATTTGGTTTGACTAATTGATAAGTATGTAACCTAAAGAGTATTAAGTTATTTAAAAGATTGTGGTAAAGTCTCCAAATCAAATTACTCGTAGAATACCACATATTTATGGTATGTCTAGAGTGTTAAATCAATTTTTTTGGGAATCATTAGATTTAGATAACTTAAATATTTTACCTCTAAATCTGTCAAGGTTTGAAATTGAGTATGTCTTGTATATACTCAATAAAACTCTAACCTAGAAGGTTAATAAGACACCATCATGGAATGTGATGACTCACATTAAGTCTTAAAATTGTTAAAATTCTTATAAAGAGTGATATTAACTCAGAAACTATCGATGTATCTTGTAATGTCCCAAAAGAGAACACATTGTTGTTACTCTACATGCTAAGTAATTATAGAAGAGTCTCTAATTACAAATAGCAAGTGGGAGTGTTTTAGATCTGGAAGAGATAAAAATACATAACCTTTTAAACACACTAGTGAATATCATACTGAAGCTGTAAATGTTAAACCTCATAATGATAATTCTTGTTCATAGATCCGCAAGGATACCTCAAATACTTGATTGATAAATGTTATATATCAATATTGAGCAAAATATGAGTCACATGATCTTGGTGAATCTGTTAATCATTAAGATGCATACTCAAACCATGAATGTTAAGATGTTGTCCATAAAGATAAATAATTTTGGAACTAGATTGATCTTTAACTAAACAGTTAGACTGTGAAATGAAAATGAGTTTCTTCAAAGAAAAGAAATACCCAAGTGGTTTGTTTCTTTGTCTTAAACCCATAAGGACAATGTTGTACACATATTTAATGCATGCATTATGACAGGAATTTTATCATACTCAAGCAATTGATTGTGATTAAATGTTCTTTCTATGCGCATTAATTATATAAAGATGGTTTGTTATCATACTAGTGTTCATATAGATGAAATACGACAATAGAATTTAAAAATTATTCTTTAGATGGTTACTATTGCGAGGATGGTGAGTAATCAAATAAGTTTATCAATTCATATAATCTTTATAAAGTGTACAAACGACAAGAATCCAAGTATGGATCATTGCAAGCATCCAGGAGAAGAATCTTAAGTTTATTGTTAAATAAATCATTTGCTTGATTTAAATTTAATTATAATTAAGATAACTCCTGAGTATTTCAAAAAGCTAGTGGGAGTATTTATGTTTAGGTTTTCTTCACCTGAAAGATTTATGAAATTAAATATACAACCTTAAAATATATGTTTATTGCTATGAACATATGCGATATATAAATCTAACACGATTTGACATACCATTTAGAAAGTCTAAATGGATTGACATCTTTTGATAAGATAGAACACGAATGAAATCTTAAGTTAGACTAGAGGATTCATTATGTATATTATATTGTGTAGATGAATAGTTGTATCATGCATGAATGCAAGATGACTTGACAACGTTGATATTAAATAAAAAATTATTAGATAATCATTGAATTGAATATTCTAATAGAATATGTTTGGATTTGAGAAATTATTCTTAGATTAAGGATTTGCCCATAGTAATAAAAATCTAAGGATATATATTGCAACAATTTGTTGTGCAATTAGAATAAACCAATGAACTTGGAGTTCATGAGGTGCCAAACATTATTAAAAGAATATTCATTGTTTACGAATTTTAAAAGCATGAGGTTGTTTGTGTACACTGATGCTAATTGAGATGACCCTCAATACTAGTCATGGTATGATTTCATTTTTTATGATGACCATGTGGACTAGTTATGCTCAACTAAGAGCATAGTTGCATTATACTTTAAAGAAAAAGAATACTTTACATTTTTGGAAGCTGTAAAAGATGATTGTTGTCAATAGTTGATGTCACACACCTTATGAGATATAGTGTGTTAATATTGATATATTTGTATAAAAAAACAATCATCATAGATATTCAAGAACTTCATTAATTGAATTCTTGAAATAAGTATTCTCAAAATTCCAAAAGATCAAAGGTAGTTGAAATTAATGAAATCTATGCCTTGTCAGCAAACACGATTGTCGTACCTTGAGGCATGATTCGTCAACTAGAATTATCATGCATTTGATCTATTTAGTATTTGGATAAGAGATGTTAAGACAATTTTATTAATGATAAAGATACAAGGTATGAAGTTATATTTACTATAAATTGTGTCCTATATTTGCATGTTTAATCCGTGAATAATATTTGAATTATTCTAAATGAGTCCGTTGTTAATAAACAATATGACAATATTGTTAAACTAAGACAAATCTGAGTGATTGGTGATATCTTGAATATTAAAGGATGTGTCCGCCAAACTCACATGTCATTCATAAGATAAATATTGGACTTCCCCAACTAACAAGATTATCACTCTATGGATCGGCGTCATTAAGTGAATCTTGTAAGTGATTTTAATTTACTAAATCCTTAGACTTAAGATGCAAGTAGGTCTTTCATGTGTGGATAATCTTTCTTGATTTAGTTCTAGTTATCCTGAATAAGGTAGCTAATAAGGACTATTTCAGAAATGATTGTAAAGCATGGTGACTTGACACTTGTAGTTAATGTTCCTTCAATAGTTGAAGTATGATGTCACTGGGCCCCTCGTAGGTTTAACAAATGTATGTGTGGCCGCACCAAGAAAAACAGATAGATATGTATCAATGATTTTTGGTAATCATGATTAATCATATATACAAGAAATAGAATTGTTAAATAATGGAATGACATTGATCCATATCCATTTTAACACGGTATCGGAAACAAAAGGATTGTAAATGCATAAATCATTTATCCTTGACTTTATGAAACCACACTCGGGTGTTCCTAAAAGCATTGGCGTCTTGCTAGATGCTTACCAATGTTATTATATTATTTGGTACATGTCCAAGTGGGAGCTGTTGGAATGTGTACATGTAAAATAATATATGCCTGGGAATTATATTCGAGCTTATGGGGACGCACGCGTTAATACGTAAAACAATTATAGTGAATATATTAAATGTAATATATTCAGTGATAAAGCTAAATGGGCGTTAAATATTTATCTATTTAACGGGAATCAATAATAGACGTTAAATTTTAACTAGAAGGGTCTATATGCAATAATGGAGAAATAGGCGGTTTCAACATTTAATGTTTGTAACGTCTTTGACCTATTAAATAGGACGTTTCAACATTCAATGTTTGTAACGTCTTTGACCTATTAAATAGGCGTTTGAACATTAAATGTGTGTATCGTCTTTGTCCTATTAAATAGGCCATTTCGACATTAAGTGTTTATAATGTCTTTGAGCTATTAAATATGCAGTTTCAACATTTAATGTTTGCCTATATAAGGAGGGCTTACGGATCATTAGGAAGAGGCAAGAAAAGCAAAAGATTACTAAGAATCCATCCCCTCTCCCTTGTGTTGGTTCGACCCAAGAAATCACAAAGGGTTTCGCATGTTGATTGATTCAAGAATTGAATGCGTTTGGTTTGCTTTATCACTACTAGTACTAGCATACTTAATGGTTTGCTAAAGAACGTATTGTTTGTGTTGAAGTAGAGAGATCTTATCTTAGATCTTGGGTGGTTTAGCATGGTAATGTTTATTATACACACGCGAATATTCAAGTATACCAATCATTAGTTTATAAGTATATATTGTAACTTTTAAGTTTTGTACTCGAAAATTTTGTTCCAGCTTCTTCTTATTCACAAATTGTATCTATTCTCCTTATTATTATGTTATTTTAGTTGAATTGGTTTTTAACTATATTTCTGTTGGATGGTGAAAACCCTGTAGCTTATGATTATTATTCATGCACTTTTTTTAAAGATTACATGAGAAACTCTAATGAACCCTATGGACCCAAAGCCCATAGACCGGGCTTGAGCCAACTAATTTATCATCTAATACTCCCCCAACGGTCCGAGCGGCGAAATCGCGAAAGCTCAGACTGGAGAGAAAACACAAAATATTAAAGCTAAGTAAAACCTAATTTGCAGCACCGTCTTCATATCGTATCAAGCATCAACAAAAGCGTCCACCACATAGAATCCGTAGTTGTTGAGAAATCCGCAAACATGCGGAGAGAAATCTTCAATGCGAACTAATAAACTTAGATAAAACAAAGATTTTTTTTTAGAGATGAACCCACAGTATCCCCAAACATAAAGGATAACCAAAGTATCCTAATAATTTGTCTGTGAATTTATGGACTTAGGCACAAATCACCATCACAAATAAACAACAATTGTGTATATTTGTGACCTAGCACAAATCACCAACACAAATAACAATCGTGTGGATTTATGGCATAGCATAAATTACCAACACAAATAAAAATAAATAGACGATCCTGTGGATCTGTGACCTAGCACAAATCACCAACATAAATAAAAAATAAAACAATAAAACATTAAATAAATTTATAACTTTTTGTTATATTGATAAAAATTATAGCTCTGTAAATTCATTCAATTATAGAAGCAACGAGGGCTATGAAACATGTTAATCTGAAACAGATATAACCTTCGACATGCATGTGATCATGGCGCATAAAATATCCAAATATAAAAACAAAAACAAGGGTTAGAGATCATGAATTCAGTTTGACATATTTAATCCACATGAAATACCAGATGAGAGGGTGGATATGGTTGATTAAAGGCTGTGTGACGGTGATTATATTTTTTAAAATATTTAGGGTTTTTTTTGTTTTTTATTGGAATATGATAATTGAGAGGGTTAGGGTTTGATGGGGTGATTTAAGGGAGGCGGCTCAACATAGCCACCTCTAGGTCTGAACCCGGCTTGTATTACTGTTGGATGATAATACCCGTAGCTTTTGACTTATTATTCATGCACTTGTGATAGTGATGACCTGGAAACTTACTGAACCCTAATGACCAAAGGCCGGATACCGGAGCTTTCGATCACGATTTTATCATCTAATAATTTCTACTCATTTACTTTCGCCTCGGATTATGATTTGATGTCAATCAATATTGTCAAATAGTTATACTGCTAAGGTAACACGTTCAAACGGGTCGAATAGTTTTCGGAAGACGCTCTTTTGATGCATGCCAACTCAAATCATAATTTTTAAACCTGGGTTATTATTATTTATTTAATTATTATTAATTACACATTCAACCCTTAATCTTGACATTTTTATAAAAACCCTTTATTATACCTTTTAAACCTTTTAAATTAAACTAAATTAAATGACTATAAATAAATTTTCATTTCTTAATTTATTTTACTAACTCAATAAAACTAAGCTCTAATTTCTATATTTTCTAAACTAAACTTTTAATTTTACTAACTACTAACACTTAAAGATATAAATACGTATACATATACATATAAATACGTACACACATAGAATTATACCATCATTATCATTGTCACTAAAATGTGAACAAAATGAAATGCCCAACAACCATAAACTCAATCACAATAAGATGATCACGCTCTATGGATTGGTAGCCAAACTCACATAAGATCACATAAACACATGATTACATAGCACATAATGATGCTCAAGTCAATACTAACGGTTTGACTAACATGCTCAAGGCACAGTTGTCACACCATGGTACCATAACCAACACTAAGTAGGCGTACTCATCTGATCCCAAATCGATACCATAAGTATCACTGAGTAGGCGTACTCATCCGATCCCAATCAATATCACAAATTACACTAAGTAGGCGTACTCATCCGATCCCAATCAATATCACAAATCACACTGAGTAGGCGTACTCATCCGATCCAAATCAATATCAAAAATCACACTGAGTAGGCGTACTCATCCGATCCTAATCAATACCAACATGTATCACATAATCATATAATAGTCATGTAATGTCCATACGCAATTAAAACACATAATCACAACAATAAAATATTTCAAAACATTTGCATCATTTTCATCCCAAGAAAAACAGAAAAATGGGACTATGAAACTCACCCGATGCACAACTACTTCACAAATTCCTCGCAATCAACTAAACACAAATAAAACACATGTTACACGCGATTAGGCTAAATACCCAAGACGATGTAACAATCAATTGATGGACTACTATGTCTATATTATGATTATAAACCCCTTTACCACACTTCTCATACCTTACTTATATCCTAATACCCTTAATCCATTTATTCGAGTTTTTCAGCTTTTCGGCAGAATTTTGTAGTCACTTCATGACTACAAATAAAATACTAAATCACCAAATTGACTTTTCCTAATGCATTCCTTACCTTTCCAATGGGTTATGAACTACTGTGATGTTTTATAAAAAATAATATTGAGCATAACTATTTTATAAAAATTCAACATCACAAAGTACTTAAATTCGGATCTGATTCGACTATTAAAAAGTTTAGCTTGATCAGACCCATTTAACCCTTAGAAAAATTCTACAAAAATTCTAGAAAATCATAAACATCATGAAGTTTCTACTGTAGCAATCCCATCAATTAAAAAAACGTTTTGATATGGTTTTTGACCTCACAAACACAACCCAGAATCTGCCCTAAAAACTCAGATTTGACAATGAATCTTGTAAAATTATTTTGAGTGACCTCCACTCACTTTTAATTCATGAAACCAATGGGGTTGGAAAGTAGACTCTCTGTAGATAACTTTAGGCTCAAGAAAATCAATAAAAGCTATCCGTATGACCAAGTTATGACACTTACAAGATGACCTAAAAAACTGCCCAGTTTTAATTTCGAATTTAACAACAAAAAACCTAACCAAACGCATCCAAACACTATTAATTACATTCTAATTGATTATTAATGATCATCTAAACATGTTTACTGAATTTTAATGAAACCCTAATTCCACAAATTAATGTTACTAATATAAGAAGAATTAAACAAGAATGGGATTGAAGATCATACCTAAAACTTACACTTAAATCAACACACTTGATTCTTGATCAAAAAAAAATATTTTTTTCTTCTCTTGGGGATTCGGTTGATCAAAAGAAACAAGGAGGAAGGAGATTAAATTCTGTATTTATAGGCTATACCTAATTCCTAATCCTTATCTAATACTAATTTGTGTTTGACTTGGACTTTTTTTCTTTTTCCTTCTTTTTTTTCTCTTCTACAACCGGCCCTCTCTCTCTCTCTCTCTCTATATATATATATATATATATATATATATATATATATATCTATATATATATACTAATTATTATTAAATGTATAATTACCCTTATTTTGTTATTTTTATAAAAACCCTTTATTAATTTAGTAAACCTTTTAAATAAAAACTAGTTTTTTTTGGTAAAGGGTTTTCCCGGTAAATAGTATTACACCAAAAAAGCGTTTAAGTACAAAAGGTGTAGGTGAAGTCATACAACCCAGCCCGTTACATGGGCACAACAAGAACGCACCACAGTGCAACAACCAAAAACTAAATAAGAATGACAAACCATTCTTATGACAATCAAAGAAAGAAATAATACAATCTTTCTAAATCCAAGCCATCAGTTTGGCTTCGAACAGCTTATGAATCCGAATCATTAATGGTTAACACAAAATATGTGTTAACGCTTAAGCAACATTGTCCATGCAGATTTTTAGTAGCTTCTTCCAAATAGCCTTTGCGGCTAACTTCCATAAAGATGAACCAAGACTCAAACCTGTAAGAGATTGGTAACCTAACTATGCATCCAAGGACATGCACAAGACCAACCAGGCCCTAGGGTGTGCATGACCTGATGATGCCCCTTCCAGCAACTCACAAACCAATCCAGTCTATCCAATATACCAATGACTTGGATAATAACCACGTACAAGTTCATGCACCAAGCAAACCGTAGCAGAATTAGGGTTTAATTCACGAACATCCTCCATTTAACAAACATCCCAGCAAACTCCAATAACACAAGTATAGCCACCATTAAACAGGTTGTCACCATGATTTTTTTGCTGAATGAAACCATGTTTAGCAGCAACAATGATTGAACAAGTCGAACAAATAAAACCCTAACACTAAATATTAGGGTTTCGAAACCAGCCTTCAAAACCACAACGTGTAACACACATATCGATGCCCAACTCACACCAATCAGACCAGAACATGGTAATCGAATACCATGATAAACCCAACATGCATTGTGTTTGAATAAAACCCTAAAAATTTAGGGTTTCAAGAGCGACATCAATACTATCTCAAATCACATATCTTATAATGATCAGATAATACGATAGGGTATGAACACCCTAAGAATTAGGGTTTCAAGACCCGCCGCCGTCAACCCAACACAGGAAACAACCCAAATAAACCAAAACCTAAAAAATAGGTTCACTAATACAAGGTTGAAACCCCGAATACCAGACCCAGAAGAGTCACAACCAAAACAACCAATAATCAAGACAAATCAAATTGATTTATCAAAATTAACTGGACGTTATAAATACAAATCAAAACCCTAATAATAAAGATTTCAAAGAACCAATTGGATAGATTAACCAATAACGATCAATCGACCCAAATCCCTAAAACTACAAGAGGTTAATATGGTTCCAATAGATAAATCAAAAAGGTAGAACAGCCGCCGCTCAACACAAATTATAATCAGATCCATGACATACGATATCCTAATAAACCTTAAGATTAATAGAACAACGTATGAAAGGATGATTTAGGAGTTTAGAGCATGTTGTAATGGCAGCCAGAAAATAGGTTTTTCTCTCCCAAAGGGAGAGAATACACACATACACCTTTTTTATGATTTCGTTCTTAAGAAAGACTAATGCTTAACTAATTTAAATACTAGACTTAATTCATTCCTAGGAATACACTATATTCTCTTTACGCTCATACTAC
>BQNB010043583.1:0-45424 GCA_026074375.1 Tanacetum coccineum | reverse complement strand
CATCTATATCCATTGCACTTCAACGCTTTTTTGGTGTAATATATTTTATCGGGGTTGAGTCCCTTTTACCAAAAAAAAAAAAGTCGTCACCCTTTTTTTCGTCACTAAAGTCACTTTTTCTTGTAGTGTAATGACTTCAATTATCTCATGCTAAACTTTGTTAGACTGCATGACACGAGCTTTTTGTTTACTTAACTTATTACACTATGTTACTGTGTTACTTGTTTTGGGATTTGTATTTATCTCAAAAATGGAGCAAGTAAAGTGTATGTTTTTAATCAAGTTTCAGGTGTGTGTTGACACAATATACAAACTAGCATCTAATCGCGCGTCGCAACGACGAGTACCCTGTGACGATTAATCGGTAAAATAAAAAGAAAATGATTTCGGTGAGGCTCGGTTCACCCGTTTTTATCGGTTCCGACGAGTCCTCTCCGGTTCGTCTTTAGACGGCTTTTATTGGCTAGCCGAACTGGTGGCGACTCCGGTTCCCGGTTGAACCCGTTGGTCTGATTCGTTTTTTAAAACTATATGCGGCATCAACTTGTTAACATATAAACTGAATGAAGCTTTGTGTGTTTTATTAGTTTGTACAATGTGTATAATAACATATACTTTCTTTTTAGGGGTGTTTTAAAAATAACATTAATTAGTGTATTTAATTAGTTTATATTTTGGATTATGTAGTAATTTGTTTAAATTGTACACTATGAAAATATTATTTTACCTTTGAGTAAATGGGTGTTTAAATTTTTTGTATTTAATTTGGTTGTACAATATTTTTGTGTTGTTGTATGTTTGAATTTCCAAGTTTTGTGTTTAATTTGGTAGTACATTATGTTTATTTAGTTGTATGTGTTTAATTGAATTGTATCATATGCTTTTAACTTTTTATATTTAAAATTGAAAGTTGATACATTTAATGGAGGAAAATGTCTTCCTCCATTATATGTAGTATATATATTTAGTTACTTTATTTATTGTTTTACGATTATTTTGTCTAAATTTTTTATACTTAATTGATTTTGCTTGAATTTTTGATACTTAATTGTGTGAAAATGCGTTTCAAATTAATTTGGAGATTGATCGTGAGAAGAATATAAGGATGAAGTCCTTATCTCGAAGAAAAGCACGCTTTGACCAAGAGTACAAAAGATGCCAATTACACGAAGTGCGGCTTACTTGCTCTAACGGTCAAAGATGAAGGCTAAAGTCAAACCCCGATAATCTAAGGATCCAAATAGTCTGAGTAAACAAGTACACCGGTTTCCATCTAAAGTGGGGCGTACTTCCTTTGTATTTATTAAACTTTTGCGCCAAATTCTACTGAAGTACGTCGGTTCCCATATCGAGTATGGCGACTTCAGGCTTCTGATCATTTCAGCACTTATTTATACCACCCCATCTCATCTAATAATATACCTTTCTCTCCCAACTTGTTTCCTACGTTTTTCTCTCACCATTTACAGCCAAGAACACCTTTTTTATTGAGGAGAAATCAAGGATAAATACTTAGTTTAAGAATTACCCTTATATATTAGCGAAGCAAATGACAACGTTTTGAGGATTCAAAAACGACGTCGTTTTGGTATTGGACTGAGCCGGCTGATTCGGTCCGAGGCTGGGCCAAAATGAGTTATTTTTTTAGGCCCAACCAAACGGGGTGGTCTTCTCTATCTGTCTATGTAGACAGCCAGGTAAGGCAGACACTACACACATACAGAAGTTTCGGCACAAACACACACACACACACACCGAAAAAATTCACACACACGAATACACAATTTGGAGGAGAAGATGTTTGAGGTTGCATGTAAGTGATACCTTTTTATTAGTGACAGCGTTCAATATTGGGTGTGCAATTTTGAAGTTTAAAAATGTTGATTCATTTTTTAAGGTTGTTGCATGTTGTAATCGTCGTTTTCTCAAAATTGTTTCAGGAGTTTTGGTTGAGAGGATGACCGTAGTGGTTGACTATGGGTTGCATGCAGTAATGGTTTCTTAGAATTGTCGATTCATTGCTTAAGGTTGTTGCATGTTGTAATCGTTATCTTTTTTAAATTGTTTCAGGGGTTTTTGTTTGAGAAGATGACTGTAGCAGCTTATCATGGTTTGCATCCGGTAAGGGTCCTGTAAAAAGTGTAGTTACCGTTGTTAATGTTTGTGTTGGCTGTTGATTTTGAGAATAAGGTTGTTGCATGTTGTAGTTTTATAGGATTTTACGTGCTACCGTCTTGTGGTTTTGGAGTTTTGTTGCTTATGTTTTTGTAAGATGGGTAGCTACACAAAATCGTTAAACTGTTGCGTGTTAGAATTCATTGATAGGTGTGGTGATTTGAAATGGTATTTTGAGGTCATTAACCGATAGCAAACTTGCAACATCTGTGACTCTTTTAAATATTTGTTGAGTCATTTTTATATGGTCATGTCATTTTATGTGTTAAACGTTTATTTTACTAGGAACCCTAGTTTTACGAACACACATTCTACGTACGATCTTAGGAAAATGTCGTAACGATCAACGATATGCTCAAAGGTCATTAAGTTAATGTCAATACTCACAAATAAACATAAGTCGTTCACTTTTTTGAACTTAGGTCACTTCACTTTTCATAACTTACAACAAGTCTTCCGGTAAACTTGATATTGCGTTAACTTTTACGTTTATGCACATACACTTTCAATAATCGACTTAAAACACTTCGATATAACCTCAGTATATAAAATCATTACCAATATACTTCATAATATACATTTTCTAACAGATACACTTATATCTTTTTTTACCCTTTTTTACTTAAAACACAAACATACTTAACAAATACATAAACCAAATAAAAATCAATTTTTTTTTAAATTCCCCCCCCCCCCCTAGGGACTCTAAAACCGGACATGGCCTCCCTCATAACCCAATCCACTCATTTACTTCTTTAAACCAGTTTTCCCTTCCTAAAACACTCTTTAACACCCTTACACACAACCACCCTTCACACACAATCATTTCATTTTTCTCACACACATTCTTCTCTCTTTTATCTCTCTAAAAACACAGATTTCTCTCCTCTCATCCTCTGAAAAATCCGGCCATACACAACCACCACACTCTTACCATGATTTTTCTAGCAAAAACCCAAGAAAACACCGTAGTTGTGACCCTCTTAATCATCCTTTCCACCTTTATCATTCAAAAACCCATGAAAGAACACCATCAAGAACTTAAATAATCTCAGCCCAATACTCATCTTCATCATTTCTTGAAGATACTTAGAGGTAAGTAAGAGTACAAGACGGCTTGTATTTATCTTATAACCGAAAAGTGCCTTTTAGGGCTTAAAACGCATGTTAATCCATTTTCTTTTATTTTTATCTAGAAAATAAAGTACCTACTGAATACACATGGTTAAGAAACTCTAAATATGATGTTAAAATAATTTTGGGATTCTTCAGTGTGATTTGGAAAGTTAAATGGCAAAACTAGTGGTAAAAACGTACGTAAAATCATGATTTTAGCAAGATCAGGAGTTGATTTGTACATGCAATGAGTCAATATTTTTCCAAAGTCAACTGGTTTTTCTTGATAAATAGGATTTATACATGCATATTAAATATGTTCAATAATCATTTTGGTCGATTGAGGGGTTTTAGATGAAAATGAATGCATGGAAGTCTTGGTAAAACCCGAAATGGTGGGCTGTGATTTTAGAATAGCGATCTTGTTTAAGGCATAAGTTGATGATAAGAATATCTTTTGATATGTTTCAAAAGTCTAAAATTATCTACTTACAGTCTAGTTTTAAAAATATCAAGATTCAAGTATTGAAATGAAGATTTGGTCAATCAAAATACAAAAATGGTACACGTGTGTAATTCTTAAATTGGTGGACTGATTTTGTTAAGCAACTTTAAAAATTTATACATAAATAATAAAGTTGTCTTTTTATGAGATTTCAACTCTCAAAGTCTGATATAGGGCTTAACTAGAAAATAAGTTTCATAAAATGTCAAGTTTGGATATGATTTGGGCCAAAGTGGTAAGAGTGGTCAAATAGTCTAGTTTTCTGTTTCGGTCAAGTGTCGTGTTTTAAGTGTAACTCACTCATACTATCATATGAAGCCTTAAAAATCGACCATGAACTAAATCATAATATGTATTTGATGTTACTAGAATCCTAGAAACCACATTCAAAGTTAAACCTATTTTATGACATGTACAAGATGGTATGTCCATAACTGAGTTTAAAACATGTACGAGCAATTTGGCTAGGTTAAAGTCATGGGAAAGATCTATAAAACTTCATGGACACTATAGTCACATAATATTAAAATTTGTATAAAGGATTTGAACCAGAAATAATTTTTACTTGGTCAAACGGCTACTCGAAGTGGCCGAGTTTTCGGGACATATTTAGTATCTTACGTACATTGTGAATAACGGCTTGTAGTAACAAACTAAATATTGACACAACTGATAGACTATAAAAAATTATCCAAGCATATCGTATAGGATCTAATAAGTATTGTTACTTGCCTTAGATCTTGAGTAGAAGGTTGAATGTTCGTTTAGGTTGCCTAGTTTACTCAGAAATTTGCCGAACTTGTATTCTCGTCTTAACTTACAAGGTGAGTTTCTCACAACCCCTCTTTTACCGTTTTTACAATTTTGGGGTGAAAAGCATGATGTGTTTTACTTAAATTTCTATATTAGTACTTTTACGTACTTTGAAATTGTAACTTACTTGAAACTTATGAACGTATTTCGAAACTGTAAACTGCTTTAAAAGTCAGAAATTGGTATGTATGTTGTTTGATGCTAGAGGACGAAGCTCACTACTTTAACTCACTATTTCCACTCAATCGGGATGAGATGTTAGTACTTATGGATAACACTATTAGAAAGCTAGCCGCTTCCTACTCTACTAAATCGGGGTGCATAGTACTAGTATATTAGACTACTGTCATCGGGCAGACATCTAGTAGAAACGAAAACTTGTTGTTAGTGTAGGGCGGCTACACTAAGAGAGACTAAACGGATGAATACATTTAAGTAAGTGACCTCACATAAACATTATAGCATACATCACACTACTTGTGTTACGTTATTAGGTAATCAAAACTATTTTGGAAACTTGATTCGTTTTGGTAACGAGAACTATCTTTGGAAGGTTGAGTCATTTTAAATTCTTAACTTGTTTTGGTAACTTGAATCTGGTTTGGAATCTATTTTTAGACATTATCCCTTGAAACTATTTTATGCACATAATCCTGTGAGTTCACCAACTATTTTCATAGTTGACCGTTTTTATCATGCTTTTCAGGTGATCAAGTTAAAGTGGAAATTATGTGTTTGCATTGTGTGGACATTTTCTTTAAATGTAGATGTCTTGGAAAACGCTTGTCTTATTTTGGAAACTCATGTTCGGGAAAATATTTATGTATCATGTTCTCCTTTCAAAGACTTATATTTGAAATGGTTGTAATTCAGATATATTTTATTTTATCCAAATTATGTATGGTGTTTATGTGTCATCTTATGTGATGTTATTAATACGTCGCACCTCGTGTTTCTTCTTTAGCGGGGTGTGACAGGCTGGTATTAGAGCTTAAGGTTATAGAGAATGTTGGTTATACTAAAATAAAAACCCCAACTATAACCAAAATAACTTTTCTAAAATCACCGAACATGATATGAGTCGACTAGTCTAGAGATTGCATCATTAGACTCAATTAGACATAACCTGATCAACTATGTCTAATTCAAGGAGTATCATGCAATATTGGGAATAGTCGTTATTTTACTATGTTTTAAAAACTGACTTTCCACTGTGATCATTGAAAAGCATACTAGGATGTATGTGCATTGTACAATTTAGACTTTTGGGCATCCACTATTAGCATTTAAGTATGTCATGCTTTATCTGAATGGTTATTTTATGTTTTGAGGGTGCTTTTATGTGGGTTACTATTGTCACGGTATGTCACACTGTCCCTAAGTACATTTGTTATTACCGAAACCTTTCCGGTCACAATATATCCCACAGATCGTCTTCGCGTGCTAATGATTCTGCGAGCGAGTCACGACATACACCTAACTACTTTACGTACCCCTAGCCTGCATAAGACCCCAAGGAGGACCCGTCGATAGATTCTGAGTCAGAGCTCGAGGCGAGCAATGGGTGGACTGAGTGCGCATGACATGCATAAGCGTTCATTCTTTCACTACTAGAAACTACGTCGACCTATATTTCAGTCATGTTTCTGTCTTATTTCACCACACTATTAAGCCAACCATTTTGGCTACAAATGTGAGCGTGAGTGCTCGATTAGTATATGACCATTGGATAATCGATTGATTCATTCCAAAAGCATTGTTGGGGGACTATTTTGATACATCATAACTGTCCTAGTTTCAGCGGGGAGTTGAAATCCAGCTATTAGCCAACTTGTTAAAAGGCCATTTATGGCACATTGAGCTCACTTTCATATCCGAAATCATTTTTAAAACTCAAATAAATCTTTGCATGTTCACAAACACTGTTGTCAGAGTTACAAGATTATGTTTTCAAACAACGCAAAAGTTGAGTCAATTTTCCAAATGTATTGTGCTTCTTAACAATTTGTAACGTAATTTCATAACTGTTCTTGTTTGATGAGTTGCGAAATTAAAATTCAACTTGTTACTTAGTTTAAGGCTTTTGAAGAATTTGCTCGAGGATGGGCATGTAACACCCCCTTAATTGACATATAGCAGCGGAAGCTAATTTGGGGTATTACTTCATGGATCAACAGTTATAATCATAGAAAATAACTCAAAAGTGACGTTTTGGAAAATTTAGTTATCATTCAATAATATATCAGAGTTTTACAAAAGAGGTCCCAAAGTACATTGAAAACATAAAGTTTGAATGATAACAAGTTACGATAACAGAAGAGGCATAAAGTGTCTCAGTTGAATGAACATATCGAATCTGATGATGAAGTGGATGAATTTATCTTTCCTGAAAGGGAAAAGTTTGGTGACAAATTTGATATCCGGATGAAAGGTCGAGTTAGGAAATAAATTTGTCTTGTTTGTTTAGCATAAGATAGGTTTGTCATTCTTATGTTGTGGTTTGGTTGTTAGCGTATTTGTTGCGTGGTTTTCTTGAGATTGGAGTGTCAATCTTAAGTTTGTTTTCCCATGAAACGGGATGGGTTGTAGGATTTCACCTACACCTTTTGTACTTAAATGTTTTTTGGTGTAATAAAATTTACCGGAGAAACCCTTAACCCAAAAAAAACAAGTTGGATGTCCTCAAGTCCAATGCCACTCCGTGCCATAGTTTGCTCAATTACCTGAGATAAACATGTTAAAAGGGTCAACACAACGGTTGAGTGAAATTCATAGTGTTTAAAATGTAATAACTGAATACAAGTCATCATAAGTGGTAATAATTGTACAACTACAATTATCATGGAAAACAATATCATATTATTGCACTAAGCTCATGACACCGAAACCTTAAGATATTCACAAGTTATTGCCCCAGCGGATGCTTTGCCAAACACCCAGAGTTCCTCAAATAAAATGCGTCCGTATGGTAGTGCGTTGTTATCTAACCCATCAGGGGAAGGCAGTCCCACATAGATCTATTCACAGCATTCGCGCTACTTCAATACCGTACGTTCGGAATTACAAGTAATTAACTTCATGATAAGGGGCTTTAATGGTAATGAGGGGGGGGGGGTACTTAGGCAATAAAAGTATCAATGATAGCAAAGCAGTTGAAATAACTTGTATTCATGGTTTTATAGCATGTATCTTCCCCCACGGGATTTAGAAAACATGTAAAGGGATGTACCTATGAACTCACCATGATAAGTAGTTGATTGATTTGAAATTTAATTAAAATGGAAGTAAACAGCCTCGTCCACCAACCTGGGGTAATATGTCAATCTTGATTTGATTGTTACAAAAATTTGTTTCAATAAAGTTTAATGTAAATGATTTGGTTGTAAAATATCGTATCAATGTTCAAGCCTATCATAATCCAAGGTCATGAGGTAAACGTTTGAGGAGACTAGACACTTTAAAATAGTAAATCTAGTAACTCATTCAAAACGTCTACCCAAATAAAATCCCCTCACATTATATAGAAACCCCTAGTAACGGATACGTCATAGATTAAACGGATAAGGTTTATCTATTTTAAGTTTCATCAAAAGCTAGCGGATGATAAATTATGTAGAATATATAACATAAATGTTTTATTATGTTCGAATCGATGAGTGAACGATAAATGTGTCGGGCTTTTAATTAAATCAGAGTCTTATAATATTTAAATAAATTTTTATAAACTAATATAAAAAATATTACATTTTATACCTTTTAAGAATTCAAAATGACAATATTATATAATAACCCTTGTATATTATATTAGTTTACAACTTAAACCTTTTATATAAAATTCCTAAACACATCTAAGCCCTCACTTTAGAGAATGGCAAAACAACCCCTAAGTTTTTAACTTTAGGATAATTACATATTGGCCCGAAAGTTTAATAGTTTTCAAAATGTTACGATAATACCCTTATGCAATGATAAATTTTTTGCGTTTTAGTCTAAATATCCAATACTTTGTATTTTTCAAATCCAACTTAGTTTTGCCAGTTTTAATTTTTTATAGCTTATTACTATAAGCTAAAATAAGTAACTTTTATGAGCTTATAGCTTATGAAAAGAGCTTGTGAGCTTAAAAATCCAAAATGGGTTCGTTTGGTTTAAAATGATTAACCCGATGGGTTTAAGGCTTTAAGATTAGTTTTCAAGCTTATAGAAATGATAAATGAGCTTATTGAAATAGCTTATTATAACAGCTTATGGCTTATAGCTTGTTAGATACATGAAAAGAGCTTTTTAGGGTTTTTAGAGTGCGTTTGGTTTAGGAAAACCAAATGAGTAAGCTTTAGGGTTTAAGGGCTGTTTTCATGAGATCATAAGGATGTATAGGAGCTGATATATAATCTAAAACAATACAAGAGCTTATTGAACGAGGTGAAGACTTACAAAAGCTTGAATGGGTCAAAACTGATGAAATGGGTCGAACACTTTAAGTTATGAATCAAAGACTCCTTTCTTCTTAAATATTGGCTTCTACTTAGCTTAAACCTTCTTTCTTCTCTTCTAGGACATGGCTAGAGCATAGTTTTAAAGTAGTTTTGAGTTTGGATGGTGAATTTAGGAAGTATGTATGTGTTCGTGTATATCTAGGGTCAAGAGATGAGTAGTGGCCAAGTTTACATTAAGTAGGGACCAAGTTGTGTGAAGTAGTGGCCAAGGGTTGGCTAGGTGACTAAGGGAATCTAGGAAAATAGCTTAGAGAGGTGTAAGGAGGGTGAGAGGGTTCGATTATTAAGGGTGGTGACAAGGAGGATTTTACTTGGTGAGCAAGGGTATGACAAAGGTGCTAGGGTGCTAGGGTGGTGACAAGGTGGTGATGGAGGTGCTTAGCAAGGTAGTAAGCAAGGTGGTGAATCATGGTGGTGCTTAGCAAGATAGTAGGCAAGGCGTTGCATCATGGAGAAGGGTGGTTGCTAGGTTAGGTTTTAGTTTAAAACTAGTTTAAGGTGTACGGGTTGTTTAGGGTTTTCGGGTTAGGGTTTTGGTTTTTAAGATGAGTAGGGGCTAAAATGGAGGGTAACTATAGTTCAAATGTGGTGCATTGGAGTGTTGTAAGTTGTGTTGAAAAGGTTGTACGAAATCTAGAAGGAAAATGGAGGGAAAATGCCTAATTTGAATATCATGCATTTTCGGGTTGTACATTGAGCTTAAATGAGTTGTACATTGATTTAGGATGGAAAAGATATTTAAAAGTTATGCATTGTACACTTGTACACATGCCTTGAAAGCTTGAACATTTGTATTGTATGTAAACATTACATATAGCTAGGGTTTTGATATAAACGTTAACGTATAAAGTCCGTTTTATAATAGCGCTTTGGAAAGTACGTTAAATAGATAACGTATGGTAAAATGGTGATTAAAACATATTGCTTAACATATTAGAACGTTTACTTGACATAAACGATGATGAAATTGGCATTAGTAGGTTGCGTGAGCACGTTTACTTTTGATTATGTAAGTTACGTTACATTATGGATGGAATAAAGCAAAAATATTCCATGAAAATGGTTGCATCTAATTTAATAGATGGAAATTACACTGAGGAAAAATTACATCTAATTTAATAGATGGATAATTACATTGATGAAAATTGTGGGTTGTTATAGTCTCCCAACCTTAAAAGAAATCTCGTCCCTAGATTTAGTTGGATGTTGGAGTGATGTCAGATAGGCATTTCTTTAAATTAGAAACGTGGAAGGTATTGTGGACATTACTGAGTTCTCCAGGAAGCTCAAGTGTATATGCCACTGGGACGACCCTTTTAAGGATCTTAAATGGTCTAATGTACCGGGGGTTAAGCTTTCCTCGCTTTTCGAATCGGATGACACCTTTTCAAGGTGACACTTTTAACATAACACGATCTCCAACTTGGAATTCTAAAGGTTTTCGCCTTACACATAACTCCTTTGCCGGTCTCTTGCAGCTTGCAAGCGTTGTTGGATTTGTACTATCTTTTAGGTGGTTTCATGGATTATCTCTGGTCCCGTGAGTTAAACATCTCCAACTTCGGCCCAGCAGACAGGTGATCGACACTTTCTACCATAAAGTGCCTCGAATGGTGCTGCCTTAATACTGGCATGGTAACCTGTTATTGTAAGAAAATTCTACCAGTGGTAAGTGTCTCTCCCATCCTTTTCCAAAATCTATAACACAGTCTCGAATCATGTCTTCAAGTGTTTGGATGGTTCTTTCACTTTGTCCATTTGTCTCAGGATGATATGCCGTACTCATGTCTAATTGAGTACCCAAAGCATTATGCATTGACCGCCAGAATATGGATGTGAAATGATTGTCACGATCCGAGATGATAGATATCGGCACTCCATGTCATGAAACTATATCCTTTATATACAACCTTGTTAGGGTTTCCATACTATCTGTTGCTTTAGTAGGGATGAAATGTGCTAATTTGGTAAGGTGGTCTACAATGACCCAAATTGTGTCATGTCCGCTTGATGTTTTGGGTAGTTTTGTAACGAAGTCCATCATTATTCTTTCCTATTTCCATGTAGGAATCTCTGGTTGTATCAGTAATCTGGATGGCTTCTAACATTCTACTTTAACTCTAGAGCATGTTAAACACTTGCCAACATATTCAGTGATGACCGCCTTCATGTTAGGCCACCAATAGAGTTTCTTTAGATCCTAATACATCTTGTCAGAACCTGGGTGGATGGAATACTTCGATTTATGGGATTCATGCATGATCAAGTCCCTCAAACCACCAAAGAATGGTAACCAACTTTGATTCTTGATACAACGAGTTCCATTAGGACGTACTTCAAATGCTTTGTCCATTCCTCGTAGGTTCTCAGCTTCAATGTTTTCTTCTTTGATCGCCTTAGTTTGGGCTTCGCAGATTTGTGATGGTAATTTTGGGTGAAGGGTCATGACTAATGCTCTAACTCAGAGTGGTTTAATTCGTTCCTTTCAGATTAAGGCATCTGCTACAACATTTGCCTTTCTAGGATGGTAGCGAATCTCATAATCGTAATCTGCGAGTAATTCTAACCATCAGCGTTGTTTCATGTTCAATTCTTTCTCATCAAGGATATGCTGAAGACTTTTATAATCAGTGAACACAGTACACTTTGTGCCATACAGATAGTGTCTCCAAATTTTAAGAGCGAACACTACTGCTCCCAATTCGAGGTCATGTGTGGTATAGTTCTCTTCATGAGGCTTGAGTTGTCGGGATGCATATGCAATAACTTTTTCTCTTTGCATTAACACTGCTCCCAGACCTTGATGTGATGTATCACAGTAAACGACAAAATTGTTGTTTCCTTCTGGTAATGCTAAGATTGGAGCTTTATAAATCTTCTATTTTAGCAGTTGGAAGGCTGACTCTTGGTCTTTTCCCCAGCTATACTTTTTGTTTTTTGGGTTAATTCAGTCAAAGGCTTTGCAATCTTCGAAAAACCTTCGATAAATCTCTGGTAGTAGTCGGCAAGTCCTAAGAATTGGCGTATCTCTGTGGTGTGTTTTGGGTGAAGGGTCATGACTAATGCCCTAACTCGGAGTGGTTTGATTCGTTCCTTTCGGCTTAAGGCATCTGCTACAACATTTGCCTTTCTAGGATGGTAGTGAATCTCATAATCGTAATCTGCAAGCAATTCTAACCAACGGCGTTGTCTTATTTTCAACTCTTTCTGATCAAGGATATGTTGAAGACTTTTATGATCAGTAAACACGGTACACTTTATGCCATACAGATAGTGTCTTCAAATTTTAAGAGCGAACAATACTGCTCCCAATTCAAGGTCGTGTATGGTATAGTTCTCTTCATGAGGCTTGAGTTGTCGGGATGCATACGCGATAACTTTTTCTCTTTGCATCAACACCGCTCCCAAACCTTGATGTAATGCATCACAGTAAATGACAAAATCATTGTTTCCTTCTGGTAATGCTAAGATTGGAGCTTCACAAAGCTTCTGTTTTAGTAGTTGGAAGGATGACTCTTGGTCTTCTCCTCAGATATATTTCTTCTTTTTCTGGGTTAATTCAGTCAAAGGCTTTGCAATCTTCGAAAAACCTTCGATAAATCTTTGATAGTAGCCGGCGAGTCCTAAGAATTGGCGTATTTCTGTAGGTGTAGTAGGAGATGCCTAATTCTTAACTGCTTCAATCTTGATGGGGTCAACGTGAATTCTTTGACTATCGATCACATGCCCGAGAAATTACACGATACTGATCCAAAAATCACATTTAGAGAACTTGGCATATAATTTCTCCTTTTTGAGTAATTCTAGTATTATTCTCAGGTGATCTGCGTGTTCTTCTTTGTTACGGGAGTAGATAAGAATATCATCAATGGACACTATCACAAATTTATCCAAGTATGGTTTACACACACGGTTCATGAGATCCATGAACACGGCAGGCGCGTAAGTTAAACCAAATGGCATCACTTGGAATTCATAGTGTCCGCACCGCGTTCTGAAAGCAGTCTTGGGAATATCTTCATCCTTGACTCTCAGTTGGTGATAACCTGATCTTAAGTCAATCTTTGAGTAAGTACTCGAACCCTGAAGTTGGTCGAATAAGTCATCGATTCTGGGTAATGGGTAACGATTCTTTACGGTGAGTTTATTCAGCTTCTGATAATCGATACACATTCTGAAAGATCCATCTTTCTTTTTAACAAATAAGACAGGAGCTCCCCAAGGCGAAGTACTTATTCGGATAAAACCTCAGTCTGCTAACTCGTGTAGTTGGTTAGACAATTCCTGCATTTCTGAAGGAGCTAATCTGTAAGGTGCTCGGGCTGCTGGTGCCGCTCCTGGAACTAAATCTATTTGAAATTCTACTTGGCGAACTGGAGGAAGGCCGGGTAGATCTTCAGGAAAAACTTCTAGAAATTCTCTGACTACCAATATATCTTCTAGTCGTTTTTCGTCTGACTTCTTCTCCGTTACTTGGGCTACGAAAACTTGATATCCTTGGATATATATCTTTCGGTTTTAATACAGGATATGAGGCTTAGTCAGGTTTTACTTCGATCACCTCGTATGATCAAAGTTTCACCGTCGATTGGGATATGGACGACTTTCTCGTCATAGATAATTCTAGCATAATACTTGGATAACTAATCCATACCAATAACGACGTTGAAACTACCGAGTTTAATCGGCATGAAATCAATTTTGAAGGGTTAGTTTAGCAAAATCAAGGTGCAACCCTGGATAACGGTATTAGGGCCTACTAGGTTTCCATCGGCCATTTTAATGTCGTAGGTAGTATCTAGTGTAATTGGTGGGATATTAAGCATAGAAGCAAGAGATATGGATACGAAACTTTTATCGGCTCCTGAATCAAATAATACTCTAGCTAGATGTTGGTTTAGAAGGAACATAGCCGTGACTACGTTCGGATATTGGTGAGCATTTTTGTCCCTCAGCAAGTATGCTCTTCCGTGGGCATTGTTGTTTGCTCTTGAGTACTGACTTTTGTAGTGTCCTTTCTCTCCGCAGGCATGACAAGTTATGGATACTGGTTGTAGGTTGCTTCCAGTGGCTGGCCCTTTCTACAGATCCTGGTTCGATGACCCACCTTGCTGCAAGTCTGACACTTGACAGTGTAAGGTCCTATGTGATGCAGGGTGCATTTCTTACATAGGGGAAGGCTTTCAGTATACCTACTATTTTCAGTTAGGGTGACAGCATAAGCCCTAACGGTTTCTTGCCTTCTATTATGTTGTTGTTGGTGATCATTGTTGCGGTTGCTATTGTTGTTATGGTTATTTTGGTAGTTGTTGTTATTGGTGAAGGTTCTTCTATCATCAACCTTTCGTTTGTGATCATTGGTTTCTTGCACATAATTGTGCTTTGTTACTTGATCCATTAACCTCTGGGTTATGGTAATAGCTTCCTCCAAAGTTTGAGGCTTTGCAGCGGTAACATTCCCTTCAATACTCCTGGGTAATCCCCCGATGAAGACTTCCATAAGTTTCTCAGAATTTGGCACCATAGTTGGACATAAAACTGCTAATTCTTGGAATCTTCTAATGTAAGTCTTGAGATCATTTCCTTTTACAATCAGATTGTAAAATTCATCTTCCATTTTCTTGATCTCAGTTAGGGGACAATACTTCTTTATTAAGAGCTGCTTAAATTCGGACCAGGTGATCTTGTAAGCTTCCTCTATTCCAATAGGCTGGGCAAATGAATTCCACCAGGATAAAGCTTCCTTGGTTAGAGTACCAGTAGCAAATTTCACTTTGCAGTCTTCGGTACAGTTACTACGGAGAAATACTGATTCAGTTTGTTCAAACCAGCGGATGAGGCCAACAGCGCCTTCCGTACCTTTGAAATTAAAAGGTTGGCAGCTCAAAAACTCTTTGTAGCTACATTTTCTTGCTACAGGAGTTCTACTTTGTCCGGTGTTCCTATTGGTATTGTCAGTATTTGCCATGGTAGCAGCTTGTGCTTTCAGAGCTGCGGTAACACTATCAGCAACTTGTTTCCTAATGGCAGCCTGTGACATGGTTGGTGTTGCAGATGTTGGTGTCCTCTTAGGAGCCATTCTGTCAACATTTATAAGACAACACAAAATAAGAATATATCATTGTATGGATTCTTATTTGGTACAAGTTCTAACAAAGAAATACACATTGTTTGATATTACATTACAGGATATAACGGAAAATTTTAGGAATGGACACTCTAACAAGCATCTAACTCATTAGGTTTCTCGGGGACTGATTCATTTTTCAGTGGTTTCTGACCACTTAGATAACTTATCAAAGGCTAGTCTGGTGGTGGTGTAGGTGAAATCGTATGCTCAATATCTTGATCATTTATCATATTCATGATATATGGGTACAAAGGTTTGAGAAAACCGGGTGGTAATAGAACCATAGTAATCCCGGATAAAGATATGAGTTATCACACTACAGAATATAGGATAGACAACCACGACATACATAAATCGATATCATAAAACAGCAAGGTATAATGGAATCACAACTTCATTATGTCATAAACAACTTGTCTACATATTTTACATAGTCAAAATTTGACAAGTTTCGTTATTTATGTCACACATCCTGTGGTTAGATTCTAAAAAGCCGTAAATGACAAAGATCTAGTCTAGTAGTCTGGTGGTCCTCCCTTGTGGTTCTTGAGTTCATGGATCTTGTCCAGAAGACTCTTCATATCTGATCGGTGGCGAATCTGGATATCCTCGATGAGTATCTCTAAAGTAGAAGTCCTGACGCAAGCAAGAACAATCTCGTCGTCATGCCCCATTTGCTTTCTCTGAAATCCAGCAATCTGGGTACGGGCTTCTTGAAGTTTGGTTTCTCGTTGGTCAAATCCTCGTTGTATGATTACTCGGCCATTACCAAGACCTTCTATCTTATCTTCCATGTGCTCAATGCGCTCAAGAGGGAGCTCATCTAAGTGATTCAATAGTCTTGTCTGTTCGCGCAAGGCGCTTAAACCCAATGCGTCTATGAGAACTCTCTCCAATCTCAAATATTTGAGGTGGGATAGAGAAATCAGAGGAGGATGATAGGAAACGGGCTCGTTTCTAAGGTGGTAAAATCTGTAACCCCCGACGCTAAAGGTAAGAAGTATTAAAATATGGTGTGACATCAAGGCATACATAATCATAAACACAAGCATAAACAGGAAGCCGGAAGTCTCAAATAATAACAAAGTAAAATAAGTCATCAATGACTTAAGGTACATAAGTTCTTAAAAGACAGACATATCCAAACGAAATAACCGAAATAACGAATGTCTTGAAAAATAACAAATCATATATCAAAACTAAGATCTCTAGGGTAAGTCCACACTCAGCACTCATATCCCGAAAGCAACCCCAGCTCCTAGCTTAGATACCTGCCGCAGGAAAAGAAAGTGCGGCTGAGCTTACAAAGCCCAGTGAACAGATATATATAATCGAATGCAAAAAGATAACGGAAAATCAAAGGATACGATATAAGGTGCAAAGGATATCACAAGACATGATCAAAGGAATACAAATATAAGGTAAGACAAATCAGAAGTCAATTCATAGTGTAAGGTAAGATGAATCAGAAAGTCAAATCAAGTCCAATTACCAAGCCCAAACAAATCATATCATAGTAACCATGGAGTCGCGAGCTCCAAAATTGTGAAAGACGTGGAATGCACCCAAACATCAGTCACCAAATATACATATATCATAATGTCATAATCCATCGAATACAAAACAAATCTAGGATGCATCCATACGCCCCTTAAACAAATAATAATCTTCATAATGCGCATATAATATCAAATGGGGGACGGTGTGAGAAATCACTCACCCACACATGAGTCATGCCAAAGGTGCATCAATGACACGGCCATGTTACCTTCATGGCTAGGAAACAAATAGTGGCTCGGGTCTCAAACTGAAGGGTTCAAAGCAAAGTCATATCAAAGTTCATTTCAAAGGGATCATAGCAAAGGTTCAATGCCAAAGGTTCAAATATCAAAGGTAGCATAGCAGGGTTCAAATAGAACATAATAACAGATCATATAAGAGAACCAAGATAAAAGGCTCAGAGCAAATGTAGCAAATCACATAAGTAATCAAAGTAAGCTAGGAGGGAGAGAATTAGTCGGGTATGGTGGACAGAAGAACCTTAACGATAAGGTCAGAATATCTGTACCTTATTCCGAAGCAAAGCAATAATCAAAGAAAACACCAACAAAGGAAATCAAAATCACTCCCTCTTGACACGAACCCTACAGAAATGATGAAGTCGAATTACAAAACCCATGTCATTTAAAGTTAGTACTTTCCGCCATTTTTTTCGGGTAACTGTTGCCGATTTTTGGGGGGTTAGTGGGGGAGTTGAAGAGGAGGCGTTTAGGGTGAGGCGGGTGTCGTGGGAGAGGTCTCTCTTTTTGTATGTAGAGGAGGAGATGGTTTAATGGTTGATTGGGGGGGTGTAGTTGACAAAGATAGGGGCCTAGGGGTCTCTATCTAGTGCTGTAATGCAGTAGAGAGTGTTCTAACTGAATGACTAAATACGCAAAGTTTCACATTTTATTCAGATTATACCTTCCATTTTATGTATTTACAAGTCAAACCCTTAATTTACACAATTTACATATTTAGCCCTTTTTGTTTATTAATTATTTAAACAATATCTTTAATTATCCATAATTACAAAACAAGTCCTTATAGATTCAAATATGACAAATTCATACTTTATACATTAAATACTACGCAAACCTTCACTTTTCAGAATTTACCAATTTCAGTCCCTCCTATTTTAATATTAATTCTAATAACTTATTATATGTAATTAACTATTTTAATCCAAAATAATATCAATATGACATTTTATACCCCCCAAATTATTTTATACCAATTATAATAAGTATAATAACATGTTTAAAACAGACTCCATAGTTTCAGAAATTACAAAACAAGTCCTTAAACTTTTAAAATCAATTCGGCTAATAAATAAATCACTAAAACCCTAATTAAATTTTTCCCCAAACATTTCCCATTTTTATCAATCATAAGGCATAAAATAACCTGAAAATTATTAAAACATTAACCCTTAATTTTTATTCTTTCCTTTCCTTTAATTCGCAATAGGCAAACACAATTAAATCCAAATCAATTATTCGAGCCTCTATAAAAATTATCCAACAATTTTTCTGAGTCATATATGATATAAAAACCTTAGAAAAATATAAAATCAGTTTTACAAATATTGTAAATGCCAGATACAAAACTAGTCAAAAAATAGGGTTTCGAACATGTTTTAATTATTTTCGACCAAAATAACATGCATAATAATTTTCTTAAGCAAAGAACTAATAAAAAAAAAAAAAAAGGGAAAAATAAAAAAAAACAAAAAAAAATAAAAAAAAAAAAAAAAAAAGAAAAAAAATTAATTGAGGATAAATGAGATAAAAAAATACCTTGATGATCCTTGGTAATTTTTCGAATTAATTGACACACAATTTGTTTTTCGAACCTAAATAAATCCCCAAAGAACGAACCAAGCCTTAAACAATCTTTCCAATATTTTTACCATGATCCTTGACCTTCAAAACACCTTAGAAAATTCGTTCTAGCTCTGGAAAAATTCTTGTGCCGCCACTTTGTATTTTAGGGTTTTCGGTGGTTTTAGTTTTAGGGATTTAACAAATAAAATGTATAAAAGAATTAAATAAATATTTTGGCCGAATTTTTGGGCTTTCAAAATAGATTAAATCAATTTTGTATTTTATCGTAATTTATTTTAATTTAATTTGTAATAATAAATTAAATAAAATACATATAATTCGCTAAATAAATATTTTATACAATAAGTATTAATTATTTTCTTATAAAAAATAAGGTATTTTAATCTTAAATAAATTTCATAATTGGTCATATGTTGTATTTTCATAATTTCTAGAATTAAAATGAAATTTATGCATGCTTTTATGTAATTTTCTTGCATTAGGGGTATTTTGGTAATTTTACACTTGTTGAGATTTTTAGGTTTTACAACTTCTTCCCCTCTAAAAAAAAAAATTTTCGTCTCTGGAAATTAAATGAACCGGAATGAAAACAAATGAGATACGAACGAAAACATACCGAACTAGACAAAGAAATGAGGATAACTAGCTCGCATAGATTCTTCGGTCTCCCAGGTAGCCTCATGCTCTAGGTGATTCTTCCAAAGAATCTTCACAAAAGGAATAACTTTGTTTCTCATGACTCTCTCTTGCCGATCCAGAATGGATTCAGGTTCCTCGGACAAAGACATAATCAGGCTGAATCTTATCAAAAAGGATAAAAAGCGACATGCAATGGATGTTAATGGTATCCCTCAAAAGAGATACATGAAAGACATCTTGAACCGTGCGATAAACTGCGGAGGAAGTGCAAGACGATACAAAACCTTCCTTTTTTCCCCCCCCAAAAAAATTTAAACCCCCCGATCCAAAATCTCAACGGACCGATGAATCGAGACTGAGCTTGCCCTGATCCAAAACGTTTAACTCCTCTGAATGCGAAACCTTCAGAATACACGATCTCCACTTGAAACTCTAAGTCACGACAATGCTTTATCACATAACCTTCTGTCGCGATCTAGCCTCTTTCAGCTTCTCTAACAAACACCACTTTCTATTAGTAATCCGATGAAGCTCCGGACCTTCAATCAAACGTTCCCCTACCTTCATCCACGAAATAGGTGCTCGACATTTTTACCATACAAAAGCTCGAAAGGTGCTGCCTTGAGCTAGCATGCAACTAATTATTGTAGGCCAAACTCCACCAAGCACAAATATTCATCCCAACTACCTGTCCATTCCAAAGCACAAGCCCTCAACATATCTTCCAAAGTCTGAATGGTCCTCTCTGACTGACCATCGGTTTGAGGATGAAATGTTGTACTGAACTTAAGACGAGTTCCTCAAGCTTTCTGTAATCCTTTCAAAAAACGAGACGTAAACTTCGGATCTCTGTCGGACACAATAGAAGTCGGAGTACCATGCAGTCTAACGATTTCCTGTCGAAAAATCTCCGCCAACTTACTAATACCATAGTTCTTCCGAATGGGTAAGAAATGAGCAGACTTAGTTAGCCGATCAACAACCACCCAAATCGCATCATGTCTTTTCTGAGTAGTAGGCCTAAGCCCCCCCCAGTAACGAAATTCATGAAATCTTATTCCCTTTTCCACATAGAATCTCCAACGGCTGTAACAAACCACTAGCCCTCTGATGTTCAATTTTGACCTGCTGACAAGTCATACATTTGGATACAAATGTAGCCACATCTTGCTTCATGCCGTTCCACCAAAAGTACTATTTCAAATCTATGTACATTTTGGTTGAACCTGGATGAATAGTAAATGGAGAACTATGAGCTTCCGTCATAACCTTCTCGCGAAGTGCCTGATCATTAGGAACACATAGCCTATCTTCAAACCACACAACACCGTCATCATCAACACTGAACTCAGTATGTTTACCGTCTTCAACATTCTGCACAATAGCCCACAATTCCACCGACTCCCTTGATCTTCTTTGATCTGTAGCATAGTTAGACTCTATCCTCATACTCGCACCATAACCACCATAACCTCGTTCACATAGGCACAAGATCCAAACGCTCTAAAATCCATAAGGATTATGGAATTCAAAATAAGCTATCATCCCAGAATTTCAACTAAGTGCGTCGCAACCACATTAGTCCTTGCCGGATGTTACTGGATGTTAGTTGTCAAATCTTTCCAGAAGTTCCACCATCTTCTCTATCTCATGTTAAGTTCTCGCTGAGTAAGAAAAATATATAGAGACTCCTTATGATCTGTAAATATATCACAAGTTTTCACCATACAGATAAGTGTCTCCGATTTTCAATGCAAAAACCAACCCGCAGTAACCAAGATCATGGTGGACAATTTACTTCATAAGGCTCATTGCCTTGAAGCGTAGGCGATCACCGTTCCAGTTCATCAAAACCACAACTCAAACCTTTCTTGATGACATCACTGTATATCTGAAAACCACCGGAACCTGATGGAAGAGTCAATATCGGAGCAGACACCAATCTACGTTTCAATTCCTCAAAACTCTCATTACGCTCATCCGTCCACACAAACTTCTCACCCTTTCTCATCAGTTGGGTTAATAGTAAAGCTAATCGCGAGAAACCTCACAAAACGTCGTAAATAGCCAGCAGCCCCAGAAAACTTCGCACCTCCGTCACCGTAGTAGAGTCCTCGGCCATTTGGTGAGAGCTTTCAACCTTTGATGGATCCATAATGATGCCGTCCGCAAATACAATATGGACCAAGGAAAGCGAACTTGTTGTAACCAGAACTCGCACTTTCGAAACTCGCATACAACTTCTTCTGTCAAAGAATCTCCCCACAAATCCGAGATTCGATCATTTCTTCTTCCAGACTTTAGAGTAAACGAGAAGTCGTCGGATGAAAACAATAACGAACTTATCAAGGTACTCGTGGAAATATACGGTTCATACCAAATCATAACACGGCAGGAGCAATGTCAGACCGAAAGGCATAACCAAGAATCGTAGTGCCCATAACGCGTACAAAAGCGTCATTAGAAAATATCATGCTCTCTCATACGAAGCTGGTGATAACCAGGACGCAAATCAATCTTAGAAAAATAATTTGGCCCCTTGCAGTTGGTCAAACAAATTCGGCGATTTGCTGAAGAGGATAGCGTTACGAAAAGATAATCCGTTGAGTGTCCGTAATCAATACACAAGCGCATGCACCCATCCTCTCTTAACAAATAAGAAACCGTGCACCCCAGGTGAAACTCTGGTCTAATAAAGCCATTCTCCACATTCTCTTGGAACAGCTCCTTAACTCAAGAGTTCAATTCACATTGCCATACGATACGGACCTTTGAGATAGGTTCAGCACCGGGAATTAACTCAATGCCAAATTCACTCTTAGCGGAGGAAGTCCAGGAAGTTCATCGGGAAAAACATCAGCGAATTCACGAACAACAGAAAGATTTTCAATATTAGGACTCTCCAAAGATGTGTCCATAACAGAAGCCAAAAAACCTTGGCACCCATGAGAAATCAAGGTACGTGCCTTCATAGCAGAGATGAGCTTAACGGACTTAAGCGGTGAGGAACCATGATAAACAAATTCAGGTTGGCGAACGTTACCAAAGATCACAGTCCTAGCATAGCAGTCAATGGTAGCTCGATGAGAAGCCAACCAATCCATGCCAAGAATCACATCAAAGTCGAACATATGGATAGGAAGTAAATTCGCAGGACGAATACGATCATCAAAACGTATAGGGCAGTTAACATATTCATGGTCAATAAGCATATGGTTCTTCATTGGGGTTGAAATGATTACACGTTCAATTAATGGTGTAGGAGTCATATTAAGTTTCTACGGGTAGTCACCATCTGAACGATCGAGAAAACGATTAGCAAACGAAAACAAGAAATGGTTACGAGAAGAGGTTACGCAAAGGAACACTTAATGTCAGACCGATCCACACAGGTCATAGCCTAAGCTCTAAGGTCATAAAACCTCGTCATGATTAACCTGGCAGCTCTGATACCATAAATGTTAACGCCCCGACCCTAAAGGGTAGAAGTATTAACAAATATGTGGACACAAAAGCATACATAAATCATTACACCGCATAAACAGCGGAAGTCTCAAATAAATAACCAAAGGAAAATAAGTCAACATGACTTAAGGTACATAAGTTCTTAAAAGACAGACATATCCAAACGAAATAACCGAAATAACGAATGTCTTGAAAAGAAACAAATCATATATCAAAACTAAGATCTCTAGGGTAAGTCCACACTCAGCACTCATAACCCGAAAGCAAACCCCAGCTCCTAGCTTAGATACCTGCCGCAGGAAAAGAAAGTGCGGCTGAGCTTACAAAGCCCAGTGAACAGATATATATAATCGAATGCAAAAGATAACGGAAATCAAAGGATACGATATAAGGTGCAAAGGGTATCACAAGACATGATCAAAGGAATACAAATATAAGGTAAGACAAATCAGAAGTCAATTCATAGTGTAAGGTAAGATGAATCAGAAAATCAAATCAAGTCCAATTACCAAGCCCAAACAAATCATATCATAGTAACCATGGAGTCGCGAGCTCCAAATTGTGAAAGACGTGGAATGCACCCAAACATCAGTCACCAAATATCCATATATCATAATGTCATAATCCATCGAATACAAAACATCTAGGATGCATCCATAACGCCCTTAAACAAATAAATTATCTTCATAATGCGCATATAAAATCCAATTGGGGACGGTGAGAGAAATCACTCCACCCACACAAGAGTCATGCCAAAGTGCATTCAAATGACACGGCATGTACCTTCATGGCTAGGAAACAAATAGTGGCTCGGTTCTCAAACTGAAGGGTTCAAAGCAAAGTCATATCAAAGTTCATTTCAAAGGGATCATAGCAAAGGTTCAATGCCAAAGGTTCAAATATCAAAGATAGCATAGCAGGGTTCAAATAGAACATAATAACAGATCATATAAGAGAGCCAAGATAAAAGGCTCAGAGCAAATGTAGCAAATCACATAAGTAATCAAAGATAGAGAGGAATATGTCATGAGAAACCTTAACGATAAGGTCAGAATATCTGTACCTTATTCCGAAGCAAAGCAATAATCAAAGAAAACACCACAAGAATATCAAAATCACTCCCTCTTGAACGAACCTAAAGAAATGATGAATTCGAATTACAAACCATTCATTTAAGTTATACTTTCCATTTTTAGTAACTTTCCATTTTTAGGGTTTAATATACAAAATCAACAATTTTCAAGGTTAAAAGTGTAAATATCAAAGTTTCACATTTTATTCAGATTATACCTTCCATTTTCTGTATTTACAAGTCAAACCCTTAATTTACACAATTTACATATTTAGCCCTTTTTGTTTATTAATTATTTAAACAATATCTTTAATTATCCATAATTACAAAACAAGTCCTTATAGATTCAAATATGACAAATTCATACTTTATACATTAAATACTAACCAAACCTTCCACTTTTCAGAATTTACAATTTCAGTCCCTCTATTTTAATTAATTAATTTCTAACTACTACTTATATTGGTTTAATTAACAATTTTAATCCAAAAAAATATCAATATACATTTTATACCCCCAACAAATTTTTATACCGATTATAATAAGTATAATAACATGTTTAAAATAGACCCCATAGTTTCAGAAATTACAAAACAAGTCCTTAAACTTTTAAAATCAATTCGGCTAATAAATAAATCACTAAAACCCTAATTAAATTTTTCCCCAAACATTTCCCAATTTTTATACAATCATTAGCATTAAAAGAACCTGGAAAAATTATTAAAACCCTAACCCTAATTTTATTTCTTTCCTTTTTCCTTTAATTCGCAATAGGCAAACACAATTAAATCCAAATCAATTATTAGAGCAGCACTACAAAAAATTATCCAACAATTTTTCTGAGTCATATATGATATAAACAACCTTAGAAAAATATAAAATCAATTTTACAAATATTATAAATGCCGATTACATAACTAGCTAAAAATTAGGGTTTCGAACATGTTTTAATTATTTCGACCAAAATAACATGCATGATAATTTTTCTTAAGCATAGAACGAATTAATATGATGAAAAATGAGATACAAAAATACCCTTGATGATCCTTGGTGATTTTTCGAATTATTGACACACGAATTTGTTTTTCGAACCAAATAAATTCCCACGATCGAACCAAGCCTTAAACAATCTTTCCAATATTTTTCCCACGATCCTTGACCTCCAAAAACCTTATAAAAATCGTCCTAGCCCTGGAAAAATTTTTGTGCCGCCACTTTTGTATTTTAGGGTTTTCGGTGGTTTTAGTTTTAGGGATTTAACAAATAAAATGTATAAAAGAATTAAATAAATATTTTGGCCGAATTTTTGGGCTTTCGAAATAGATTAAATCAGATTTTGTTACTTGCCAAAATATTTTGTAATTATCTTAATTTATTTTATTTAATTTGTAATGTATAATTAAATAAATACATATAATTCGGCTAAAAATATATATACATAAGTATTAATTATTTTTCTTATATAATATAAGGTATTTTAATCTTACATAAATTTCATAATTGTCATATGTTGTATTTTTATAATTTCTAGAATTAAAATGAAATTTATGCATGCTTTTATGTATTTTCTTGTATTAGGGGTATTTTGGTAATTTTATACATATTGATATTTTAGGTTTTACAGAAAATCTCTTCAGGAAGAAAAAATCTCGGAGCCAAACATTGGTGATATGTAACACTGGAGAAGGATGGCAAAATAGTTGGTGGAGCAATAGGATCTTGTGGTAGTGGAATAGGTGACTCATCATTAGTAGCATTATATGCTTTGCATGACCTTCATATATGGATCATCGTGGAAAGGTGAGATGGCTAGCGAGGCCAAAAGATCCTTAGATAAATCCTCTGAAGGATCAGAAGAAGTGTTTCCCGGTGAGGCTGGGGAATAGTCCGGTGAAGCCGGGTATAGTCAGGAGTATTTGTAGAGGAAAAAGCATCCTCAATATAGGAATTAGATAGGATGATAATAGGGTGGGTGGATGTAGACATAAATCTATAATAACCCAGTGGTAAATAACATAAGTTATTTATATATAATTAATAGTTAAATGTATCCATTACATACTAAGAAGGTTATGATATATGGCACGGAGACTTTCTGGACGGAAAATAGTTATAGTTTAGGTTTTAACCTTGTTCTCTATAACCGAGCCTCCGATACCAATCTGTAACACCCCTTTATTTGACATATAGCAGTAGAAGTTAATTTGGGGTATTACTTCATGAATCAACAGTCATAATCATAGAAAACGACTCAAAAGAGACGTTTTGGAAAATTTAGTTATCATTCAATATCATATCAGAGTTTTACAAAGGAGGTCTCAAAATACATTGAAAACATAAAAGTTGAATGATAACAAGTTTGGACATCCTCAAGTCCAATGCCACTCCTTGCCATAGTTTGCTCAATTACCTGAGATAAACATGCTAAAAGAGTCAACACAATGGTTGAGTAAAATTCATAAATTTGTAAACAAGATGGTTGAATACAAGTTATCATAAGTGGTAATAATTGCATGCATTTACAATTATCATGAAAAACATTATTATTGCACTAAGCTCATGACACCGAAGCCTTAAGATATTCACAAGTTATTGCCCCAAGCGGGTGCTTTGCCAAACACACGGAGTTCCTCAAATGAAATACGTCCGTATGGTAGTGCGTTGTTATCTACCCAGACGGGGAAGTACAGTCCCAATAGATCTATTCGCGGCATTCGCGCTTACTTCGCAAAGTAATTAACGGTTCATGATAGTGGGGCCTTGGCAAATAGAGGTACTTAGACAATAATATATCAGGATAGCATACAGTTGAAAAACACTTGTATTCATGGTTTATAGCATGTATCTCCCCACGGAGTTTAGAAAACATGTAAAGGTGGGACTATGAACTCACCTTGATAAGGTAGTTGATTGATTTGAAATTTAATTCAAATGGAAGTAAACAACCTCGTCACGCAACCTGGGGTAATATGTCAAGTCTTAGTTTGATTGTTTCAAAACTTTATTTCATAAAGTTTAACGTAAATAATTTTGGTTTATTAGTTTGTGAAAACATCGTATCACTGTTCGGGCTATCATAATCCAGAGGTCATGCAGTAAACGTTTGAGGAGCTAGGACACTTTAAATCGTAAATCCAACAACTCGTCAAAACGTCTACCCAAATAAAAGTCTCTCACATGAAACTCCCTAGTAACGTGATACGTTATAATTTAAATGATAGGATTTTTTCCTTTTAAGCTTCTCCAAAAGCTAGCGGATGATAAATTATGTTATATTTATAACATAATTGTTTTATAATGTTTCGATCGATGAATGATAACGACAAATGTGTCGGGTTTTAATAAAATCGAGTCTTATAATATTTAAATATATTTTTATAATTAATATAAAAATATTACATTTATAACCTCAGAATTTGAACAATATATACCCTTGGTATATATATATTTACAAATTTAACCCTTTACTTTAAATCTTTAAACATTTAACCCTCAGCTTTAGAGTATGGCAAAGCAAACCCCTGAAGTTTAACTTTAGGATAATTACATTTTGGCCCGAAAGTTTAATAGTTTCAAAATGTTACGATATATACCCTTATGCATGAAATGTTTTGCGTTTTTAGTCTAAATACCATATACTTTGTATTTTTCAAATCCAACTTAGTTTTGCAGCTTATAGCTTATTAATATAAGCTAAAATAAGTAAGTTTTACGAGCATGTAGCTTATGAAAAGAGCTTATGAGCTTAAAAATCCAAAATGGGCACGTTTGGTTTAGAAACAATAACCCGATGGGTTAGGGATTTTAGGATAAGTTTTAGTGATTATAAAAGTGATAAGTGAGCTTATAGAAATAGCTTATTACAACATCTTATAGCTTATAGCTTATTAGATTCACAAAAAGAGCTTTTAGGGTTTTAAAGGCGCGTTTGGTTTAGGAAAACCAAATGAGTAAGCTTTAGGGTTTAAGGGCTGTTTTCATGAGATCATAAGGATGTATAGGAGCTGATATATAATCTAAAACAATACAAGAGCTTATTGAACGAGGTGAAGACTTACAAAAGCTTGAATGGGTCAAAACTGATGAAATGGGTCGAACACTTTAAGTTATGAATCAAAGACTCCTTTCTTCTTAAATATTGGCTTCTACTTAGCTTAAACCTTCTTTCTTCTCTTCTAGGACATGGCTAGAGCATAGTTTTAAAGTAGTTTTGAGTTTGGATGGTGAATTTAGGAAGTATGTATGTGTTCGTGTATATATAGGGTCAAGAGATGAGTAGTGGCCAAGTTTACATTGAGTAGGGACCAAGTTGTGTGAAGTGGTGGCCAAGGGTTGGCTAGGTGACTAAGGGAATCTAGGAAAATAGCTTAGAGAGGTGTAAGGAGGGTGTGAGGGTTCGGTTATTAAGGGTGATGACAAGGAGGATTTTACTTAGTGAGCAAGTGTGTGACAAAGGTGCTAGGGTGCTAGGGTGGTGACAAGGTGGTGATGAAGGTGCTTAGCAAGGTAGTAAGCAAGGTGGTGAATCATGGTGGTGCTTAGCAAGATAGTAGGTAAGGTGGTGCATCATGGAGAAGGGTGGTTGCTAGGTTAGGTTTTAGTTTAAAACTAGTTTAAGGTGTACGGGTTGTTTAGGGTTTTTGGGTTAGGGTTTTGGTTTTTAAGACGAGTAGGGGCTAAAATGGAGGGTAACTATAGTTCAAATGTTGTGCATTGGAGTGTTGTAAGTTGTGTTGAAAAGGTTGTACGAAATCTAAAAGGAAAATGGAGGGAAAATGCCTAATTTGAATATCATGCATTTTCGGGATGTACATTGAGCTTAAATAACTTGTACATTGATTTATGAAGGAAAAGATAATTAAAAGTTATGCATTGTACACTTGTACACATGCCTTAAAAGCTTGAACATTTGTATTGTATGTAAACATTACATATAACTAGGGTTTTGATATAAACGTTAACGTATAAAGTCCGTTTTATAATAGCGTTTTGGAAAGTACGTTAAATAGATAACGTATGGTAAAATGGTGATTAAAACATATTGCTTGACATATTATAACGTTTATTTAACGAAAACGATGATGAAATTGGCATTAGTAGGTTGTGTGAGCACATTTACTTTTGATTATGTAAGTTACGTTACATTATGGATGGAATAAAGTGAAAATATTCCATGAAAATGGTTGCATCTAATTTAATAGATGGAAATTACACTGAGGAAAAATTGCATCTAATTTAATAGATGGATAATTACATTAATGAAAATTATGGGTTGTTATAGGGCAAGGCTTGGATGATTTGATTTGGATATTTCTTTACACTTGCATTATTGCTATGCTATTATTTTACGCTATGTTTATAAGCGTACTTTTACCTCGGTCATATTTCAGTCATAGTATGACACGGAACTCGTTTTCCTGCTTGCCAATTCTAACTATAGACGTATACGACTTTACCTTACGTATTGCGAGTAACTATATTCTCATCCACTATGTGGATTAACATCGTTTTTACCATGGAAACCTGTTACTTTTAACGTTTCGTTCTTGAAGACATTCGATGAGGTAGGTTATGTCATTAATTACCCTAGGAGCAACTCGCCTAGGAGTGTTATCACACTAGTTCTGTCATTGTATGACCATGGCCTTAGGGACTTCTTTTGAAGATGAAAGGATTAATAGGAGAATGAGCACCTCAAGCTTATTAATTCGGTTATTTGCTATAACCAAGATAACAACTTTCATCCTACCGTTCGTGTTTCGGAGATGGTACTGATTTTGATGAGTCAAAATCCCTTGGTAACAAACCATATACAAGTGAGATACTTTCTTAAATACCTTTTTAAAACGTGATGCGCTAGTAACTTTCAAACGAGTACATCATTTTAGTATCAAAACCTATTTATTATAAGGTACGTTTAAACACCAAATTTTGTTGAATGTTATTATTCAACTCACATTTGGAAAAAATATATTAATAATAAATGCTGGTCCCCTTGAATGTGATATTCGGTTTATCAAGTTAAAATAATCACATTCCATGGCAACAAAGTGAGTTTTAAACATATATATGTAGACAATATAATGAACAAGTTTAAAACACACAGAATTAACTTTTCAACGTATAGGTTCTTATTAGAATCAAATAAAGAATCTATGACACACTTTTCTTGCGGAATAGCAAAATGGTTGAATGAAAAGTGAAGTGTGATCTCCTTCTAACTTAAACTTTGATGAATATCAATCACACACAAATAATCTTACATAAATGGATAGCGAGAGAAAGTAGGTTGGATGGTTTTCTAGAAAGAGAAAGAAAGAAAGAGTGTGTGAAATAAATGAAAACCAACACCCTCTCCATCCTATGGAGAGGGTATTTATAGTACTTTATAAGGATATGGGGTGTGGGATCCATGGGTTATCTATGGGCCAGCTTGGTTAGCTTACTTAGCTAATTACACATTTACTACGAGCTAAGAACTAATAGAAATGGTAGTGACCGATACTTTTCTAGATTCCTAACAATCTCCTCCTAATGGAGGTCACTCCAATTTATAATACTCTTAAGCTTAGCATTCTATGAATGTCTTCAGTCTTGCTCGTAGTCTTGATTGTTTATCTTTTATCTTGTAAATTAATGTAGTGCTTCTTGGAGCTTGTTCCTACATCATTTGGCATTCTTGTGATCTTGAGCTTCATGAGATCTTGAATCTTTATTATCTTTTGATCATGCCATCTTGTGATCTTGTGTCTTTCAAACCAAAATGCTCACACTTTTCTTTGTCTTTAAAGCTAACGGATAATCTCCCTTGATATGCTTTAATCTTTAACACTTCATGAATTCAAGGAAGACTTGTAGTATTAGAGTAGCGGAAGACTTTGTATCATGTACTTGAGCTTTCATGATGTATTTATATTTGTCGGTCGAATGTGAGCATGTGGCTATGAATTGGACTCTGCTGCAATGGGGAACCACCATCTTTATATAAATCTGCAATTAAAGGGTTAACAATAAACAGTTTTATATAGACAAATATCGCTTAGTCATTTGTCTGAGTTCGGTTGTAATAACCTCCGATTTCCCATTTAAAAGTATAAATATTGTACCTGTGATTAGGTAGATTCAAAGAATCTCCTTGACAGGGTTTCGTAGCTGTGCTAGCTTCTTCTCATTACCAAAATGTCTCTAAGAAGACAACACGATAAGAGTGAATCGATTTGTTACTATCTTACTGATTGAGTCATCAATTTATAAATTAGACTGAATCGATATCTAGTTAACACAAGTTTGATCTATATAGGATCTCACAAGTCACCTCCCGCAGTGCTGTTTGATGTTGACACTAGAAGGATTTCCATTCGTCACTATGAAATGCTAAAGAGCACCACTCTAAATGTTCTGGCAAGATCACATGGATAATGCGAAACACTCCTTTTATATCACATGTGTTCACAGTGTATGAACAACAAGTGTAATTTAGAATAGTGTCCTAAATGAGATTTATTGATAATCTCTTTATGGCTCTAGACTCAATAGTGCATTTTAGTTTTAGTACTCGGAGGCTGGAGCTGACTGCCACCATTTTCAATACATACTAACTCAGAGTGAGAAAGTTGATAGAAATGTGCTTAATCTCCATGAGAATTGAAACACGAGTCTTTTGAGAGACCTTGAGTAGCTAGGGAGGGTTATGCATTGCATCACTGGGTCCATGATGACTATCTTCAATACCAGACAACATCTAAGTGTTTTTGATAGCATATGTATTGACCCGATTTTTGCCTAAGTATATGGAGGGCTTCTTTCTTCACACCCTTTATCCTTACAATTCTTTTTAATTCTTCAACCCTTCAATGCTTACCAAGAGTTCATTACTAGCACCTTGTTAGGTTTGTTCTAGTGCTAGCTCTGTCTTTGTCGACATTATTCCCTTTCTCACTTTACTCCTTTTTATATCATACCTAAGGACTTCTAATCTATCTATTGGAATGTCCCTGGGTAATTCCCTCTAGTTGTGGCTGGATCCTGAAACAGAATACCTAACCTTACTGCCTTATAAATCCTTAAAGTATAATCATTTGGTCGATCATTTGGTATTTCCATACTTTTCCATAAAACCATTTGAAAAATCGATTAAGGCACTTGTGATATAAATAAAAACTTGTTGTACCTTGACGGTTTCTTATTTTTCAAAATTGCTCCCCCTTCATATCTGCATCGATATTCGAAAGTGTTTTGCACATACAAGGAGGAAGCTACACTAGTCATTCAGATCACATTAGTCGTATATTTTAATCACATTTTCTCCCCTTATCAAAATGTCAAATCTCTTGATATTTTGGATATCAATTAATTAAAATAAATCTTTTAGAGAGAAAGATGTTTCTTATTAAGCATGTGTCTTAGGAACACATTAATGCTCCCCCTCAATTATTGAGGGAAGGATATAGTGTTGAGCACATATTTTGAAATATTTTGAATTTATTGAAAAATTCATGAAAAATTGTACTCAACATAATAAAGGCATAAAGTCATAAATGATAACATAGGACAAGGTGGAAAGCCGAAATCAAACATCGGCTCCCAATTATGACACCAACATTCAGTACCATCCGGGTAAAGCAAATGTGGTGGCTGATGCTTTGAGTAGGAAGTCGGGTATGATAGCTGGTATCAAAGTGGAAGAAGGGATTATTCGTGACCTTGAGCGTTTGGATATCGAATTATGTGTTCGTGGACAGAGTGGTTTCTGGGCTAGTCTGAGGGTTGAGCCTAACCTAATTTCACAGATCAAGACCGCTCAGAAGGATGACGGAGAAATCTGGGCAATTATTCATAATATTGATCAGCAGACCGAGTTTCGCGTTGATGACGATGGCATTTTATGGCAGGGTACTAAATTATGCGTACCAGAGGATCCTACACTTCGAGAAGCCTTGATGACTGAGGCCCATAGTTCTCCATTTTCAAGCAACACTTTTGGTGGAGTGGTATGAAGCGCGATGTGGCTACATTTGTGTCAAAGTGTTTAATCTGTCAGCAGGTTAAGATTGAACACCAACGTGCAAGTGGGCTATTGCAACCGTTAGAGATTCCTGTTTGGAAGTGGGACGAAATATCCATGGATTTTGTTACCGGGTTACCACGGACTCAGAGGAAGCACGATGCTATCCGTAAGGATTACCCCGTTAGTAAATTGGCAGAAATGTTCCAACAAGAAATTGTTCGATTACACGGTACTCCGTCAGCGATCGTATCAGTATAAACACAAGAAAAATAGCCATGCATGTTAATTTGATCATATGAATAAATATATGTTCGAAACCCTAATTTTAGATTAATTGTGTAATCGGCAATAAAACAATTTGTAAAATTTATTTTATAATTTTCTAAGGTGGAATATATCATGTATATCTCAGATCAAGTCATTGACGACGCCAATAAATCCACAATGTACCTGTTGTATTGTACGCGTTTGCTTTAAATCATAAATGTTAAGCTCCTCAATAACAGTTGGCATGCGGCATTAAATGCGCTCCTTTCGAGATGTGTAGGTAGAAATTTCGTGCTCCTTATTTGTTGGGATCAGGTCGTGAACGTATTCTTTGAGGTGTCCGGAGATGATTGAGGTGATAATGAAAAGGTCGCCGTCGCAGGGAAACGCTTAAGAAGCTCAGACACGTCAGAAGAGATACGCCGTCAGGCATCGCCGAGCTTAGAGTTCCAGACGGGTGAACATATTTTCACCATTCGATAAACGTTTTAAAAATGTTTCTAATACATTATAAATGAAACCTGTTGCAACTCTGATCTTTTATTAAATAGAATATGACTTTAATTAAAACGTCCATTTTAAGGTCGTTTTCCGTGACTTGTATTTTGTGCCCTGAAGTAGCACCCCAATGTTACCATTCCGCTGTGTTGTCCTGATTTCTGGGGGTGTTACACTTATCCATTCAATCAGATCCGTGAGGATTTATCTTACACGGAAGAGCCTGAGTCTATTCTAGACCGTCAGGACAGAGTCATGAGGAACAAGACGATCCCTTTTGTCAAAATTCTTTGGAGGAATCATCCCGAGCGGGAAGCCACTTGGGAGACCGAGGAGTCTATACGGACTTCTTATCCTCATTTTCTTCCATGATCTGGTATGTTCTTTTCAGTCGTATCATGTTTCTAATTCGAGGACGAATTTTTCTTTTAGGGGGGAAGAGTTGTAAAACCTAAAAATTTCAATAAGTGTAAAATTACCAAAATACCCCTAATGCAAGAAAATCTATAAAAGCTTAAATAAATTTCAGTTTAATTATAGAAATTATGAAAATACAATATTTAGCAATTATGAAATTTTTGTAAGGTTAAAATACTTTATGTTATACAATGAAAATAATTAAAATTATTATAGGTATATATGCCGAATTTATATATGTATTTAATTAATTTATATATTACAAAAATAATTAAATAAAATATGGATAAATATATAATAATTATGTAAATAATAAAACCTGATTTTATTCCATTTGAAATGCCCTAGGACTCGGCCAAACTCTTATGTATATCTTTTATTCACTTTCATTTTACTAAATCCTAAAAACAAATACCACCGAACCCTAAATAAATTAAGTGGCGGCACAAAGAATTTTTCCAGGACTTGTGCGATTTTTCTAAGATCATTTGAAGGCTAAGGAGTGTGGGAAAAATAGTGGGAAGCTTGGGAAGTGCTTGATTCGATTTTTGGTATTGTTTTGGGTTCGAAAATCTCAACCGGGTACATTAAATCATAAAATCATCAAAGGCCATCAAAGGTAATTTTATAACTTATATTTCATCATATTAATATGTTATATACCTGGGAAAAATGTTCATACATCTTATTTTGATTTTATAAATTGAAACATATTCAAAACCCTAATTTAGAAATGAAAATGAAATCGGCATATAAAATATTGGTAAAATTTATTTTATATTTTTTTGAGGTTGTACATATCTCATATAACTCATAAAAATTGTTGGAATAATTTATAAATAATTCGAATGATTATTGGAGATTTAAATGTGTTTACCGAATTCAAAAATAAGGAAAAAGGAAAGAAAAATGGTTAAAATGAATTAGGGTTAGGGTTTTGTTATTTTCCAGGTTCCAATACATGCAATTAATGTATAAAATTTGTAATTAGTGGGAAATTTTAATAGGGTTTGTGGCACTTATTTGTTACCCGATTTGAGTTTAAAAGTATAAGGGGGTGGTTGTAATTCCGAAACTTTGGGTCAATTTAACATGTTATTAAATTTGTTTATGACAGAGAAAAATAAGTTGGGGGGTAGAAAATGTCATTTTGATATTATTTATGTAAACCTTACTATTTATAGAAACCTGCTATTTATAGAAACATGCTATTTATGGAAACTTACTATATATAGAAACCTGCTATTTTTGGAAAGTCTATTTGTAGAAAGTCTATTTTTGGAAAGTTTAATTATGGAAACTTATTAAATCAGGAAAGTTATCATTTATGGAAAGTTAATTAAGGAAAGTCTATTTTTGGAAACTTACTATAATTAGAAGCTGCCTATTTAGGAAACTACCCACTATAAACAAAGAATACTAAATCATGAAACATACTAATCATGGAATATTTAATCATGGAACGTACTAAATGCAAAGGAATCATGCTAATTATAGAAAGTTACTAAAAATAGAAAGTTACTAAAAATAGAAAGTTACAAAAAATGGAAAGTAACCTTAATCATGAACAAGTAACTTATATATGTCCTTTAACATGTAGATCGCATTAAGCAGGAGTAGCTTCCATCTTCTTATCCATCTCTTTCCGTTACTGTTGGACATAAGGTACGGATATTCCGTCCTTTCAGTAAGGACATTCTTTCTTTTCATGATTCATCCCCAGAACTGCTATGCTTCCCCATTTTTATGTCTTTTGCCATGATCCTTTACATGTTTTGAATTTCAAAACTTATTCTATTGCCCGGCAATATAATACGCATGACCAGATTTACATGACTTACCACCTATCATGGAGGACCATGACCGTAGACACATGAGGCCCTGTGGTCACGACTCTTTTCGCGAAGAGAGTGATTTCAACGCGGTCCCATTCCATGTTACCCCCGATTATAATTCATTTTGGCCCATTATTACGAGAGACACACGGGCGTATGGGTGCATCCTATTTACATGATTACACGTTCATCGTGATTGGTTGGTGTGATGCTCTACATCCCATCACATTGGCGCTGATCCCGTCACCCATATTATTAAAAGAGTCACACCCTTCTATACATGTTAGGAGCCCCTCAATTATATGCATGTATTCACGACATATATATTATGACATGTAATGATTATAAAAGCACGTGGGCTTCCTTATATTTTATGTTTATACTAGCCATGATATTTCATACATTTTACTTCGTATTCCCACTTTACATGTTATTTCCTATTCTTCATGACGCATTCTCCAGGTTTCCTCATGACACTTTTGATCTTTCCGCTACTTTGTATTTACTATCCAGGATTCATACTTATTAATTACATTGTTATTATATCCGTTCACTGAGCGTTATGCTCAGCCGTAGTTCTTTCTCTTTCTTATATGGCAGGTATCTAGAGGGAGATTGGGCATGAGAGAGTGTGTGCTTAGGAAGTGACCTATTTAGCTTCCTTTCTTTATATCGCAGACACTTTGATGTGCTATACTATCTTGGACACATGTTTCGTCCTTTAGACTTCTTTTACGTTATTCATGTTGATCTCATAATTGGGAGCCGATGTTTGATTCCGGCTTTCCACCTTGTCCTATGTTATCATTTATGACTTTATGCCTTTATTATGCTTTGATATGACACCATGATTATGACGTTTCGGCCTCCTTTCCGGAGTGGGTCGTTACTACATATATACATATTCACAAGATAATGTTCGAGACAGGACCTTAAATGAGCAAACAAAGATTGACATAGTCAATCTATCCATGTAAGCAATCTATAGTCCGTCTCGAGCTTCCTTTCACCCACGCAACATTTTAAGCTCCTGATAATCCGTCTTCTATGCAATGTCTTTTCAAGCACCTTCAACATTGACTCTATCCGTTTCTGATCCTTTACTGACCATTTTCTGTTCAGCATGTCCTTATTGTAGTCCAAATTGAAGTTGTACAGTCTATACTTCAGCTCATCACGAACTTTCATGATCGTTGCATCTCCAAACTTGTACACTTCGTCTTCTCTCATCAGACACTTCTTGCCACTTATGCTTGGATACACTACCCCTCTGGGTTTATGGAATATGGTAAACAATTCTTTGCTACCAAGACTAGGATGTGTAACATGTGGTCTAGTGAGGTTAAGCTTAGTCTGATAACTTTCCACCCCAAGTTGGACATCTTTGACTCTGTGCTTAAGAATAGTTCTTCTGATGAAAAACCAAAGTGCAACAGCCAAGTCTGTTTGAATGTCGCCATGAAGGTAGTAAAGCTTGTTCTGGTAATATAGGAGAAACATATGTTCAATATCGTTAAACTGAAGTATTGGAAAATCTGCTTCCTTGATTATGTACTACTTCTGATTTCCCCTTTTCAAAATAATCTCCTTTAAGTAACCATAGCCAAATCGTTTATCCACATAAATTCTGACGATGCTAAGTATCCTCAGTCGAGAGTAGACATGGTGATTGGATTGAGCTGCTTGTTTGGATTTGTAGAATAACTTTTGTTTTAGACCCCAGTGACTTATTCCGAACGCAACATCTTTGTCATATGCTACTTTGGATTCACTTTAAAAATTTGGAATCATTTCCTCAATTTTGTATAATTCATACCTTGCAGATTTTGGCTTTGTTAATGAAGTAGCATATTTCCTCTCTCCTAAATTCTTGGTTGTTAGATACTCGAGATCTTTGTTGAAGAATAAATCTACTATGATTGTTAAACGGCCTGGAGCTCCTTGCAATTGTAGAGGCTTGCTAAAATCTTGTGGAATTTTGTCACCTTCGAGATTCTGCTAGTCAAGTTGATCAGTAAGAGCCAAGTATCATTGTTCAAAGTTGTACTCTAGCTTGATTTAGTTCTTATGCCTGCCTTTGATTAACATGAATGTTGGACCTTCGAGGTCAGCTAATGTAATCTAATCTTTCTTGAGACAATTCTTGGTGAAGTCAAAAACAGAACCCATTACATCATCATGCGTGTTAGAGTCCTTTTGAGTGTTCACTATTTCATTAAACCAAGGTTGTTTTGGGGCATCATTAGCTGTGGGTTCCTTATGCCAATCATGATCAGGTGTTTCAGGCCTTGGAGACTGCTTGAACCAGTTTGATATGTCTGGGATTTTAGACCACTAACATAAGCTTGCTTTGGTTATCCAACATTGTACGACTTCATTTCAGTCTCAACAATTTTCCCAGCATACCGACCCATCTCAATAATCAGTATTGTGTCTTCTTCAGTCACAAGTTTATCATTGTTAGATGGCTTAGAAGGAGATTTACCTTTCTTGGAAGCGGCCAACTATCTTTGTCTTTCTAAAAAAAGATTCAATAATCTTTTGCTTACTCCTCTTTTGAATCCTTTTATGAGTCTGCTAAGGATCTTGATCTTTATCATCTCTGCGTCCTCGTTCTAGATTAGATTATCGTCGCGAACCTGTCTGTCCATTCATCCTCCCACACTACAAGAGACTTTGACAAGAGAATCAAGCAGAGCTCTAGATCCCATGCCTTCTTGGATGACGTGGACCCCGCGTCATCATTGTGGAACACTTGTCCTATTTGATCTAATTCCTACGAGATCAGCGTCATCGAATGATGCATGATTTTGCATGCTCTCTTTGTGGACTCTCTTTTGTTTAACTTTCAAGAATCTGAGTACTACTTTTCCGACATAATTTCTTGAGACAAGCATCAACGATTTGTCAACGGCTGCTTGAATGTTAAACTTAGATATTGCATTAAGATGCCTCCTCTTGCCTAGATACTCTGTCTCCCAGGAATGGTTAAAAGAATTTAGAGAAGTACATACTGAGATTCAGGTTTTTTTTGATCTTTTAGACAGTCTTTTGAGATTGCTTACATTTTGTGGTCATGGTTGTGATGTGAAATTGTTGCTTATGTATCATTTGTGAGGTGTTTCACCAACCAAAGGAGGTCTTTGAGGAGCCTGTTTCCGCTTGTGTTTTCGAACCGGTTTGTTGTTGGAACTTCCACTGTTTGAATGTTTTTTCTGTGTACTGGTTTCTTTCAGAACCTTCCATTATGATTTTTTAGCATTGTTGAATTGTCATTTAAAACTGATTGACAGATTCACCTAATGACAAAATATTGATTTGCTAGGAGAGTTACCTTTGTTGTCAGCTTATGGTTCTGGTACACTCAAACCGCTCCTTAGCAGGAATTTTGTTAACTTGTTCATCAACGGCATTTTTGCCTCTGCATTCTTACATCTGCCAGATGTCATCGAATCGTCATCATTAAGATAAACATTAACTGCAGCATTGTTCATTAAGCAGAAATGGAATCTACTTAATCACCCTCTGGCCATCCAAGGAACCCCGGGTTCAACACCGAGAACCTCATTTGGGCCTTTTTGAATTTGGCCTATCAGGAACTTATGGAGTTAACACCACCTGAGCCTCAAGGGTCTTAGTTGATGTTGACAAACAATATTCTGCTTGCTTTCTGAAGCTTTCTTCCGATCCCTATCAAATTGTGCAACTTAGACACCAATTCAATCCCTCCCTTCTATGAGGTGATCATCATTCCCTTCATTTGATTCTCTGCATGGTCTGCTTCCAATGGAGATACCAGGCTGTTTCCTATAAATGAATTCTCATCCTCCTCATCAGTATCTCAGAATAGCACATATCTACTTGTTCATAATCAACAATTCTTCAAACATAGTCTCAGATCGTATCTTCTTTGGAATATTTACCTTCTTCAGTACATCTGCAAGATCCTTTTTGGTAATAAGTCTTTTACCTGTACCTCCACTCTTAGCTGATGAAGGTTCATGTGCCTTTAAGACTTTAGCCATGTATTTATGGTAATCTTCAGATGCTTTGATTTCATTGCTGAGCATTATATCTGGAATGGGCATTCCAAAGATCAAATCAAGTTGGCCTTTTATGATGAACTTTAGATTACCTAGAGTTGCATCAAGCTTGATGACATGTTGAAAGGATAGTGGTCTCTTGGAGACTTGGTTATTTTGAGATAGTATGTATTTGATGATGAGCTTTGTAAACCTGGAGTAGGGCATTTGTTCTACTGACCTTCCCAGACTCAATTTGGTATTTTAATTCTTCCCAAATGAGTTGAACAAAGTCAAAATTGTTGCCCGTAACCATTCCCATAATAATTGAAGCATAGTAAGTCTTGGACGATCATAAGCAGTTGCCTTCCTAGTTAAACACTTGTTAATCATGGTTAGAAATGTTCTCCAGGGTTAGTGCATATCATTGACTCTTAGTAAAGAGATAGTTCTGATGTACTTAGAACATCCAAGCTCATTGATGAATGAGATGATTTCTTTCTCAAGAGCTGGAAGAGTGAAAGGATGATCAAGGTCTTTGGGAGTAATCCTCAAAGCATTTCGAAGAAGGTCTGCATTCACTTCAAAGACCTAATCACCCAATGAGAAGACATGTGCTTTGGCATTTAGATCATAATAGATTGTATGCCAAAACTGCTTCATATAAATCTCTAGAGCATCTGTAGTTGCAATGAGAGCATTGTAGAAAGAATACTACTTGATGATCTCCAAGCACACTTTGTAAATTACATCTGGTTGAGTAATACAATTTACCGGGGAAACCCTTTACCCAAAAAATTTTTACATATGGTTGAGTCATCTCTAGTGCAATCCTAAAGTTGCTAGCAACTATCTTTACTTGCTCATTGAGTGGAAAAAGTTCAACATCTAGCAGATTTTGTTATTGTTGTTGTTCATCTTGTTCTTCAGCCATTGATTCTGCTTAGGAAATATCAATACATATTCATATACATGACAATATATGCATAGATATGTTTGATTATCCTTTGAGTGAGTTTAAGTGGTTATTTATTTGATCTATTTAATGTTTGATTTGTTAAGTTCAAATTTTAATCAATATTCAGTTTTCAAGAAAGTTAAAGCCCATGGTTAATCATTATAGTCAAACAGTCCATATTAAGCTAAATTAGTCCAATTTTAGTCCAAACAGTTCAAGTGTGTCCATACAGACTAGATCTTAGTTTGGGTTCAATTTTAGCTCAATATATCTTGTTTTATGATTAATCCCTGTTATCTTAATATTTTGAATTTGATAAACTTGAATCAAACATATTAAATTGTTCTTCACAAATTAGTTACATCAGAGAGTCAAAACTAGTTAAATTATTGGTCAAATATGGTTAAACGTCTAGTAAAACTTGGTCAAACCGTTGGTATTGACTAGTCAAACCACTAGGTTTGACTTGGTCAAACCGCTGGTCTTGAAGGTCAAACTGCTAATCTTATGAGGTCAAACCGCTAGCGTTGACTGGGTCAAACTGCTAGTTACTGTAGGTCAAACCGCTAGAGTCATATGGTCAAATCGCTAGTGTTGACCAGTCAAACTGCTAGTATTGGGCAACCAAATCGCTAGTGTTGACCATTTCAAACTGCTAGAGTTGAGGTTAATGTGGTACTTTCTGCCACATTCCATTTGTACTTAACTGTTTATTTTGGTTGATATATTTGTCGGGGAAACCCTTTACCAAAAAAAACTGCTAGAGTTGACTGGTCAAACAACTGGTGTCCCTGTTTAAACCGCTATATAAACGGATCAAACCGCTATATGAACCTGACCAATCCGCTAAATTATCCAGACCGAACCGCTACTTAAACTGACCAAATCGTTAAATTATCTAGACCAAACCGCTACTTAAACTGACCAAATCGCTACTCGAGGATTCCATTTTTATGAACTTTAAACACACACAAAAATTCATTAATTTACACAGAAATTTCATGGCACATAAACAACACACAACAAGGAATCAATTTTTTCTTGGAACGGCACAACAAGGAATCAGTTATCCTTAACAAACAACAAGCCTGTAAATACCAAGAGCTTCGCATGGGATCATTCCTAAGATTTTTAGAGTTTTAGCACAAACAAAGCATGAGAGAACCTTTTAAAACAACATATAGCATTCTTAAGCACAAACAAACACTTCCTTATCTTTAAAGATATCAAACCGCCACTAGAACTCTTCTTACACATACATTGTGACTTAGAGATTCTAAGTTGTGTTTTAAACATACTAAGGGACAATCCTAAGCACATAAACACATAAACCCATAAACATAATCAAGCCTTTTATGTTTTCGCACATTCCACAAACCAAAAATCAAACCTAGAGATTTATATACTTTGATTCATACAACACAATTTTATTTGAAGCTTTAGTACCCTATGAGGATCAAAACCCCTCTATCAATTTAAGATTTCATTAAATTTTGAAAATCAAGAAACCTAATTCGATTTTAAGCCCTAACAAGTGATTGATTAGGTTTGAGGCTAATTCCTTTGAAACCTAAGTAGTTTAGATGTTATAAAACACATTAGAATCGTTACCTTTGATTTACAAACACGCTTTAATCTGAGTTATAAGATTTGGGTTGCGGTTTAGGAGAGAAAGAAGAGAAAGTGGTATGTTTGTTTATGAGACCAAACCGCCACTTAGGGGTTATTATTAGAAGTTTTCTTGTCGGGCAAAAACAATCCATCTACTTTCTATTGTCTATCAATTTGCATTAGATAACTTTTATTAAGCCTAAATAACTTTGAGCAAATGGTAATATCAGTCCTTGTCCAGGGTAGTTTGGTTCATGTGGTTCGTAGCCTGGAGGCTGGTTGGTTGGTGGAGTGCTCGCCGAGAGCTGTACTCCTTTTTCCTTCTCCAAGGTTTTTCCCACTGGGTTTTACTTGGGAAGGTTTTTTAAGGAGGCAGTATTGGTTGGCTTGTATTAATCCTACGATTCTACATAGGGATGGTAGTGGGGATTTATGTACAATCAAGTGGCTTTTCCCTGTTGGTGTGTTATTGTTAGTGTATCTGTTTAGATACTTTGCCTTGTTGCATGTTACAAGTGCTTGTTTTTGGCTGTTCAAGCGTTAGCTTGAGGTTAATGTGGTTCTCTGCCACATTCCATTATACTTAACTTATTTATGTGATTAATATATTTTACCCCCTTTACCCAAAAAAATATCAGTCCTTGTGATTTTTAGCTTAACTAGTTAACTAATGATTGCAAATTTAGCCCCTAAAGATTTAACAAATGATATCTTAAGCCCCTTGAGTTAATGAATTAACTCCCCTTCAAACTACGATCCGTCATTTATCAAAACTTTATCCGATTAATCTTTGATTATTAAAAGACTATTTTTAAAAGATTATTTGTAAGTACTCTTTATCCCCCTCAAACAATGACCCGTTTTCTATTAAAAGAGCTGTAGTCGTTGTTTGAGTGATAGAAATTATATTTTTACGTCTTTTCTTGATTTCTGAACACGCTGATTATTTTTGAAATAACAACTCTTTCACCACAAAAAGAAGATTTCTGTTATTTTAAAAAATAAATGCACTAACACGTACACTCATTTTATAGAAAGCCCGGGTTATATAGAAAAGTATACACAAGCCTTACATGATCATAAAATAGATCATGCCTGAGAAACTGAATTCTCGTTAAGAGGTCAAGTTTTCTTTTTGTCGAAATACTTGCCCTTAAGATTATGACCGGGTTGCAATCTGAAATAACTACAAGCCAATGACATGTCTTAAAAAATATTTACAACTTCTGCTCGAACTTTATTTACAGCTCCGTGTCATTATTAAATGACATTTCCAAAGTCGTAAATATTATCGATTACAAAAGACATGTCAGATTACATATTTTTATATTTTTCTGATTTTGTATTTTGTTTATGATTTTATATTTTTGTATTTTCTTTTTGTAAAATTTTATAAAAATGAAAAATCTTTTTGTGTTTTTATATTTTCTTATTTACATATAATACATAGGATAAACGAAGAGTTACCACCATTACTCTTATTCTTCTTCTGCCAGGCTTTTCAGAGTTTCCAGAGACATGCTCTTCATTCCAAGCTTGTTGATTAAGAAGTTAAATCTTTCTCTAGGTAAAGCTTTGGTGAATATGTCTGCTAACTAATATTCTGTCCTGACGAAGTAGAGCTCAACCACACCATTTTCAACTTACTCTTTAATAAAATAGTATTCGACATCTATGTGCTTTGATCTCGAGTGTTGGACATTGTTGCAGCATAAGGCAATTGCACTCTTGTTATCGCAATACATAGGAATCTTATCGAATTTAAGCCTATAGTCTGTTAATTGTGATCACATCCATAAGATTTGAGCACAAAATCCAAATAAAGGAATATATTAAGCCTATGTACTGGAAATAGCAGTGCTATTCTGTTTCTTTGAAGACCAGCTGACTAATTTGTCACCCAAGAATTATGCACTTCCAAATGTACTTAACCTAGTGTCTTAACATCCGACGTGATCAGCATCTGCATAAGTGGTTAGTGCAATATTCATATCTTTCGAGTACCATAGACCCATATGTGGAGTCCCTTTGAGGTATCGAAAGATCTGTTTTACTACATGTAAGTGCTTTTCGGTAGGCCGTACCTGATATCGGACACACATGCATACTGCAAATACAATATCAAGTCGACTAGATGTAAGATACATTAGGGAGCCAATCTTACCACGGTAATGATTAGGTTCAACTGGTGTCCCCTACAGATCTTTATCCAGTTTGGCTTTGTCCACCATAGGAGTGTCAACCGAGTCACTAGATTCCATATCATATTTGTTAATTATTTTTAGAGCATATTTGGACTGGTTAACAAAGATGCCTCTAGGACTTTGAGAAATTTGCAGTGCAAGAAAGAAAGACATTTTGCCCATCATTGACATCTTAAATTTAGAACACATTATGTTAGCAAATACATCACATAGAGCAGGATCAGTAGAGGCAAAAATAATATCATCGACATATATTTGTACCAGTAAGATGTGTGTTGTAACACCCCCATATTTGACATATAGCAGCGGAAGCTAATCTGGGGTATTACTTCATGAATCATAGTCACAATAATAGAAAACGACTCAAAAGAGACGTTTTTTTAAAGATAATACATAAAGTTGAATGATAACAGGTTTGGACGTCCTTAAGTCCAATGCCACTTCGTGCCATAGTTGCTCAATTACCTGAGATAAACATGCTAAAAGGGTCAACATAATGGTTGAGTGAAATTCACAGGTTTGAAATGTAATAATCGAATACAAGTCATCATAAGTGGTAATAATTGCAACATATACAATTATCAGGAAAAACAGTATTATTGCCCTAAGCTCATGCAACCAAACATTAACATCCGAAGTCAATTTAACGACTTGAAGGAACAATTATCCTTAAGGAAAGGTAACTTGCTAAAGTTATCCTTTGTTCTTAAATATAGTGCGTTTGGTTACCCCATGTACGGGTACACCAACGGGAGTCGTCACCCAAAATAGATCTATCTACAATATTCACGTTCACTCGCAAGTGTCT
>BQNB010043582.1:0-45424 GCA_026074375.1 Tanacetum coccineum | reverse complement strand
TTTCTCCCAAGAGTGATCCTCTCCACTATGAGTTCATCGGTGAACTTATCACAACTCCTCCAAGAATTGTTAGAGAGCACGAGGATTATATTAGTCGAATGTGGTTGCTATGCGGTAATTCATCTTCCCAGTCATCGAAATTTTTTCATATAATCATCGAGTCTCTTCCCACATCTACTACCCTCGTTGAGGATAGTAACTCTAATAAGGAAAAGATCGATATATTTTCCGGTCCAGATGATTCGATACCACCGAGTATTGAAAGTGATTTTGACTCGGAAGAGGATATTATTGACAACTTGCTTAACGATGATCCTATTCCCGAATATAAGCGTTTAACTTTCGACATTGAGCCCGATGCACCAGTGATAAACAATTTTGATGAGCTTAATGAAGACGAATGTTTTGACCCAGGGGGAGGTGGGATTAATGTTGAAGTTGACGATTCCTTCACATTTTTAATTTCGACTTTTCTCTCGTATCTCACCTACCCTGTGGATTCTCCTTTTCTTTTCTCCTTCGGGAGTGAAGACATCATTTTTGACCCTGGCATCTCCACTTAGAGCCGATGGCATCTCATCGGGATGGAACTTTCATGTGCTTTAATGTTTATCCAAACATTAATGAAAGCCTGATTGAGATTTTTCTCTTCCATTTGCTTTCTCCAAGAACGAATGAATTCGGGGATCGAGTCAAGCTATGTGACTCGGTTACCAAAAACAAAAGCGCTTTGTGGGAGGCACCCCATGCTTATCCATTTTTCTATATTCTTTCTTCTTTATATTGTGATGTGAGGAGGCTTGTACTCTTCCGATTCTTGTTGTTTGTGCTTGTGATTATTTGTAGGATTGAACCAACATTTTTGAAGACTCTCATGTTCGGTGTTTTGTCCCGGTCCACTCGAGCTTCCTAGCCTTTGCTTGCCATTAGTTTGGCTTAAGATTTTTGTGATACTTTCTCCACGCTTGGGTTATGCATTTGACTTTTTGAGTTCTAGTATGGGGTTTTAAGTCTTAGGCTAGGAAACATTGAGGACAATGTTTAATTTTAGTATGGGGTAGTATATCTTCGATATGATCTTACCTACTTTTGCCCGTTGTTCTCACGTACCCCGTTTTCCCACCAAAATTTTCAAAAATATGAAAATTTTAAAAAAATTTCAAAAATAAAATAAGTGTTTTTGTCACAATTTTGACTTTCTTGCTGGGTAGAATAAGAGTAAATTTTGACCCGATCGAGCGTGTTGAGCTCTAGCTTGTTTCTTAACTTTTAGGCTAAGCGTTCGCGAAAATTCGCGAAGAATGAAAAATGATAGAGTTAAGTATGAGTGGGATGCTAAACAAGGATTATTTGGAAATCTTAAGAGCTCATGTATGTAATTTGTGGCTTTTTCTCCCATAAGCTCTTAACCGGATTAATATACGTGCTGTTTTTGGAGATTAAACTTAAATCAACAATTTTTATGTAATATATAGCAAAAAAAAATTTAGTCTTAGTTCAAATTTATACTTGAATTTTTCAAAAAGAAGTCTTCCTAAAAATAATAATAATAATAATAATAATAATAATAATAATGATAAAATGATAAAAAAATATAATAATAAAAGCTGTGGGCTGATAAAAGTTTACTACCTCTTGCCGGCTCACAACCGATGTGGTAGTCTTCTAAAGAAAGCCCATAGTAAGAATAAAAATCCGAGACTGATAAAATTTTGCTGCATCTTGCCGGCTCACAACCGATGTTGCAGCCTTCTAAAAGGTCGAGGGTTACAATTGCATAAATGTTTAAGATTAAATTAATAAATAAATTTCTTTTTGTTAAATTCAAATATGCTTTTGAACTATGACTATTCTATTTTAAAGCTATGTATATACGGGAAACCTGAGAGTTTTTGAAACCTAAGTTCCGTAAGTCCCTATACTAGTCTTTGTGGGGTGTCAAAAGCCTGGTCACTTAACCGCAAGGTTGGGATGTGCCGAGACGAAAGTCGCTACATGGGATGATCTCGCCTTCAAACTCATTATTCTTGGGTGGAACGTGAAGCATAGTATTTTGCAAAAACATTGATCCATGGTTGAAATTCAAAATAGCACATTCACTTAAGATAGTAAATGTCGGGAGTAAAAAGTTTACAAGTTGCAAATATGAGTAGTGTTAGCATATTCACTGATATTTAGCTGTGATTTCGTTTTAAGCTTGGTTTGGATAAGTTAAAAGCCAGGGACGATAAATTTATCCTTTTTGGGGCATTCTCGAATCGAAATGCATCTTGTTCTATGATCCCTAACAGTTATGGAAATAACGAAAGTCAAAATATTCTAAGTTAAAAAAAATGGAAAATGGGGTGTTTTAAAGCTTGTGATTTCTAAACCCTCTCCACAAAAGTCTTTGCTACTTTTCAAAGATTTAGTTTGGGGAAGTTTTGAGGTATTTAGTTTTAAAGCATATAATATTGCGTAAGGACACGTAATCACTTAGTTTGGGGAATTTTGATATGTGTGAAAACACATATCCGTTCTATATCTAAAATAACCCTAAAAAGATGAAATTGTGCTTAAAATGCTTGTATATTGCTTGTTTTGTCTTTGTGATTATGTAGGTACGGATAATGCAAAAATCTCAAGAAAACGGTCAAAACCGGACAATCACAGACACAAGACGGAAAAGAGTGTACAAAAGCCGAGGATTTGATAGCAAGAAAGGTCAAAAGTCAACTTCAGTCAACCAACGTCAACTTACTAAATGACAAAACCCAAAAAAAATACCAAATCAGTCCCTTAAAGAAAACCAAATTGCAAAAATAGTCCCTAAACCCTAACGGTGTTACTCTTTAATGTATTTAACATCCCGTTAACTCTTATATAACCCAAAAAACAAACCCGGCACATCTCTTTATAAATAAGCCCAAGTCAAAAATATATAACTGGGTCAAAAGAATTCAAAACGCACCTTGTTTATTTAAAGTATTCGCGCGGGAATTTTAGTTTTACTATTCATCGTCACTTTCAGTTTTACCCTGCATCACAATCAAAGGGTAAAATCAAATTGAGGACGTGGCCTTTTAATTCAAGTACCAAAGTACACGCTGACAAGGGAAACGTCATTGGAAGCTTCTCATTGGTGGAAACCCAAATGAAATGACACGCGGCTAATGACAAGAAACACAAGGGGAATGGATAATTTGCACTATAATGAGTGCAAAAGAAGCACACGAGGCCTGACACACGGAATGCCACGCTGGCAATCCGTGTGCTCCTCAATCTAATCCAACGGCTCAAAGATGGTATCCAATGATTTTGATAGATTTTAGGGGACATGATTGATGGGAGCATATAACAGACTAAGGACCTAGAAGCTTCATCCAGGCCTATAAATAGAAGCCTTCATCACTCACAAGAGAGATATCTAGGAGTAGTTTAAAAATTAGCTTATAGATTTTAGCTTATAATGTAATTTAGCTTAATTTTTAAATGTAATCTTGTTTTTCAATAATTTGTAATCTGTTTTGAATATCAATGAAATTTTAGTTTACTCAATAAAATCTGTTCTTGCTTATTATGTTCACCTGTTTCCAAAAGCTTTATTAAACTGTTCTATAAGCTTTCAAACTACTCATAAGCTTGTAAACAATGTTTATCTCTAGCTCATCTAGTCTTAAGCTTGGATTTGAGCTCAATAAAGCCTTAATCTATTGTAACTTTAAAATCAGCTTCAATACCTATGCTATGGATGGATTAAGCTTTTTGGAAGGGAAGCTAGAAAAGGATGAGCTTCCAGGACCACTACCAGCTTATCCAAGGATAAGCTGGATGCTAGTAGTGTAGCTCACGAGCTTGTCAAGCCTTTGTTAAGCTAAGGCTTATTGTAAGTTGCTATTTCCATTTTTGTCTTAATTTTCAGCTTATAATTTGCTTATTCTGCTTACCTGCTAGCTTATTTGTGCTTAAATCTATCTCATTGTGCTTATTAATCATGTTCTATTGTCTGTTTTTAGATTTTGTAGTGTAGATCTTAGATTTTTATGTTTTCTCTTATAAATCTCTAAAAATCAAAAAAATATTAGCATAGTTTTAAGCTGTTAGATTCTGGCTTATTTGTTAGTAGTTATAGCTTAATTAAGGTAAAAATAAGTTGGTTATTATCTGGTATTAAAACATTGCTCAATAGATTTCAATATCATAAGCTTAAATGGATTTTATAAACTTTAAAGGGGTGTTTGGCACAGCAGTACTAACTACAAGTTAGTACTGCTTGTAGCCTTGTAGTTTTTGAACTTTGATTTAATTTTTCATTTTAATTCAGTGTGTGCTATATTTTCAAGTAAGGATAGAGTAGAATAATTTTGCACAAGTTAGGTTTACATAGGTTAAAAATCTGTTAAGGTTAATTTGAGTTTTAAGTTTCAACCAATCTAGTATTGTTGTGGTAAATTTGTTCTTATTTGTGCTTTTAAAAATATAGGAGTCATTACAAATAGGCCTGCATTATTAGATTTCAGATTGGTTCAAATTGTTGCAAACTGCACTAGGGGAGACATTAGTGCAAGTATCCTTTTTCAGGTCATAGTTTCAGATAGTAGAAGTTTTTCTTAGATTTTGATTTTTGGGATACTAGTAGAATTAAGGTAGTTATTAATCTGTTTTAACTTAGTTTTTCATAATAAGTTCTTTTGATAATCTGTTTTAGCTCTTAAAAATAGCCTTTTGTCTTTTTCATTACATTAAACCAAAGTCAGTATGCTGACTTATTTGTCTATTTTCAAAAGGTTTTTCCAATAAGCTCTTGTTTTCCTTAAATCTTTTTAAAAGCATTTTCAAAAAGCCACTTAGTCAAGCTTTAAGAAAATATAAGTTCCATAGCTAAAGTCCTTCATTTGTTAGCTTAAAAATTAGATCAAACTTAGCCTTTGGGTCTGTTTAGTTCTTAGTTTAACACAAGTTCTTATTTTGATTTCTGCTTATAGCTTGATCTTTTTAAACTTATTTCTTTTCATTTTAGATTAATAGGATAAGAGTAGTTAAGAAATAACTTATAGTTCATTAGTATAGCTTAAAGTTAGCTTTTGAGTTTCTTTAATTTTGAAAAGGCTAAAAAAAAGTAAAAAGAAAGTTTAACATTTTTTCTGTCTTTTAAGCTAATTCTCAGCTTATTTAGTGCTTTTCATAAAAAGTTTCTTTTATTAAAAATGCTTATTTTCAGCTTTTCTACAACTTTGCTTTTATAAGTTTTCAAAAAAAAAGAAGGGGGAAGGTGGAAATTAGGGGTGAGCAAGGCTCAAACCCCCGACCTCAACACCCTCAACCCTTATAAACGTCTCACACAACACCTCACTACCATTGTGCCCTGGGGTCTTTTTCGTTATAGATTTACAAAATCTATTATTTGTACACGTTTTCTTCCTTTTAGCTTATAAGTTGTTTTAAGCTTATTACACAACTTATTCGATAAGCTGTGTAATCAAGCTTATTTTTCCTAGGTCTATTTAGTTCAAGCTATTTTTTGTATTTTTTTAGAATTTTTATAATTAGTTTAGTATTTTTAAACATTTATTTTTATTAAAAACTTTAAAAATTCATAAAAAATAAAAAAATAATCAAAAAAATATAATTCTTTTTTAGAAAATTTTCTTTTATCGTAAAGTTTCTAGGAAAATTAGTTTTGCTTTCGTAGGGTTAAAATTGCAAAATTTCAATTTTTAAAGAACGGGATTCGTTTCCGTTCTCGTTTTTCGTGTTTTTAAGCTCATTTCAATTCCGTTTTTGTTCTAGTTTTCTTTAAACTTACTTTTTAGTCAATTATAGTCTATTTAAAAAGAAAAATTCATTTTAGGTTTAAATTTGGAAATTTAGTTTTTTTAACTGCCGTTTAGGGTTCCCGTTTTGCGTTTTTAGTTAAAGTTTAATTTCCCGTTATTTGTTTTCGTGCTTAATTGTTATCATTTGCTTATTTTAATTTGTAGAAGTAGATAATCAAATCAATCTTTGTTTCCAATTCAAATCATTGTCCGAACAACAAACGTGGTTTCAATTTCACAAATCGTTGGGGAATAACGACCCGGGAATCATACTTCCCGGTTAATATACGTATTATATTATATATATATTTGTGAAGATTTTCCTTTTTACCTTTAGTCTTCCAGGGGTTTATTTGGTAATTTTTACATATTATATTTTATAATTAAATGTGTTGCTTTACTATGGCATCAGCATCTCAACTTCATACCTACACCATCCTAGTTGTGAGCTACAACTCCCTCATAATACCTACTCTGCAAGTGCCTCTTGCTTTAGCAAGTATCCACCTCCATTCTGTCCTCTCCGCTTCCTTTTTTTTTCCTTTTTTTATGATGAGTATGAACATATACAACCTCTTGCGAGGTGGTAAAAGATTAGCAGGAGTAGGGGTTATCGACCTCGAAACATGAGTAGGTGATGGTACCGAAGCAGTAGGGGACCTACATCTATTGCGAGATGGCCTAGAAGAAGGTGAATGGTATGTGCTTAATTACACATACCTTTACACTTTAACTAACCCGAGTCTAAAATAACCAAAAAAAGGCACTTAAAATCGCCAATATACGCTTGTTGTGCTAATTGTATTGTGCCAGGAACGGATACGAAGAAAAGACGAAAAACAAAGCCAAAACGCAAAAACCGGACTCGGAATGGAAAAGACTGTGAAAAGACAAAAGCCAAAATCGAAAAGCCGAAAGTAAATCAGGTCATAAAGTCAACAGGAAAAAGTCAGACTGGTCAAAGCCAAAGTCAACCCAAGTCAACCCCGAAGCCAAAAGTCAACACATCAAGAAATAGAAGTTTCAAGGGTTGAATTGCCATAACCCCTAAACTTCTTTATGTATAAGAGAAAAGAGAAAATGAAAGGCAACGGGTGCAAACTTTGCCATTTGAGCAAAGTTAACACACAAAGGGGCTTAAACTGGTCAAGTCCTTAAGAAAGTTTTATCCACCAAGGGACGAGTGGTGCAATTATTGTTTATCACTCTTGGGGAATGTATTTGCCAAGTCCCAAAGTTAAACATACAAGGGACTTGGATGCATAAAACAAAATACCTTGGAGGGTCAACTTTGCCCAATTTTCACAACTATCCACCAAATAACCCTGTCCAACCCATTTCCTTTTTATAACTTTATTTCCCGCCATTTTTGAAACCCAAAAACCCAGGACAAAATCACAGGTTAACTACCCTCCTTTTACCCTGCACCCCACGCTCCCCCATGGTAATCAATTTCCTACCCCCCCCTCCACTAAGTTTCCCAGCTGTAAGATTGCCAATGTGGCAATCCCACACTTCTCAAGGATCATCCCAACGGCCAAGATTGATTTTTGAAGGATTGAAGGGCCAAGATTGGAGGCTGTGAACCACTCACAAAACAAACACACCTTTGTTTGTGTGTCTACAGGAAAGCACAAAGGGAGAAGACACAAAGTCCAAGTCGTTTTCTTTTTTTTTTCTATATAAAGATTGTAAAGCCATTGTGGCTAGAGAGTAGTTTTAAGTTAGTTTGCAAGAAACTCTTAGTGTCTTTTAAGTTTAAAGTTTTTTTTTATGTACTTGTAATCAGTTTCAAAGTTAATGAAAATTCAGTTGAAATTTTTCTAAAGTTCTAAGTATTCTAAAGATCTCTTAAGCTCACATTTAAGCAATTATATCATTTGTCTCACAAAGATTCTCACCAGAACTTTTAAAAATTCAAAAAGGAGCAAGTGGTACTGTTGGATAAAAAAGGCTTGGAGGAATAAGCTAACATGGAAGGCTTATTGGGTTATGGCTTAGTTTAGCTTAATTATAAGCTGGGTAGGAGTTTAGAGCTTATTAGGCTTCACAAAAATCCTTTTTGTGAAAAGGATTTAAGGTACTTTTCTTTAAATTTTTGCTTAATTACTGTAGCATTAAGCTCATGTAGCTTATTTTTAGCTTATCACTGTATTTTGTGCTTATTAGTGGTAATTCATGTGTAAGTTTGCTTATTAGTAGCTTTCATTTCATTTTTATGCAAAATAGTTAAAACTGTCATTATTAGCTAAATATTTCATAGCTTATTCAAGTGCTTATTTTCTTGCTTTTTATCTTTTATTTGTCTTAAAAGGCTTAAGTAGTGTTAGCATTTTAGAAACTTCAGTTTAAAATAGTTTTTATAAGATTTTAAGTCACTTTTTAAAAACTTAAGGGGTGTTTGGGATAACTATGAAAACGGGTCAAAATTGGTTGTGGTATGGGTTATGGTCATTAAAATAGACTTAGTTTAGATTATTAAGCTTATTTAAACTGTTTTCAAAAGTTATTAAAGGTTCAATATGTTTTTTCAAGTTTTTTAAAAACCATTTTCAAGGATGTTGAGTATTTAAGAAAATCCCAAGTGCCTTACTTTAATTAAGCACTTGGATTTTGAGTGTTGTGTCAAAAAAAGTGTGCATTTTGTGTGTGTTAAAGAGCTGCCAAAACCATCTTTGGTCTTTTGACTTTATAAGTCAAAAATCACCAAGCCTTTTGGTGGCAGTTTTGAAAAATTCAAAAGCCCTTTTTCACACTTCAAAATTCAGCAAGCTAAATTGATTTCAAAAGTTAAAAATTGGTGCCACAAGTCCCTTTCATTGGGCACTCATCCCCACCCCTCCCCCCACCCCACCCACCCCCCCCCACCCCCACCCCCTCTGTTTAGTTATTTGTTGGTTTTGAGCTTATTTTGACAGATTTTAATAAGCTGTTCAAATAAGCTCTAAACCAACAAATAAGCTAAAACAGATTGAGTGCCCTATGAAAGGGACTTGTGCACCAATTTTTACTTTTTAAAAATCATTTTAGCTTGCTGAATTTTGAAGGTGAAAAAGGGCTTTTTGAATTTTTTTAAATCTGCCACACAAAAGGCTTGGTGAATTTTTGACTTATAAGTCAAAAGACAAAGATGGTTTTGGCGCTCTTTAACACACACAAATAATGCAACACTTTTTTTGACACAACACTTCAAATACAAGTGCTTAATTAAATAAGCACTTGGGATTTTCTTAAAAATACTACAGCCTTGAAAATGGTTTTTAAAAACTTTGAAAAAACAATTTTGAACCTTTAAAATTTTGAAAAACAGTTGAAATAAGCTTATATCTAAACTAAGTCTTTTTAATGACATAACCATATCACAACCAATTTGACCCGTTTTCATAGTTATCCAACCCACCCTTAAGTTTTAAAAGTGACTTAAAATCTTTAATAAAAGCTATTTTAAACTGAAGTTTCTAAAATTGGCTACACACTAATTAAGCCTTTAAGACAAATAAAAGATAAATGCAAGAAAATAGCACTTTTGATAAGCTATGAATATATTTAGCTAATAATGACAGTCTTAACTATTTTGCGTAATAATGAATGGAAAGTCTACTAATAAGCAAACTTACACATGAATTACCACTAATAAGCACAAAATACAGTGATAAGCTAAAAATAAGCTACATGAGCTTAATGCTACAGTAATTAAGCAAAAATTTAAAGAAAAGTACCTTAAATCCTTTTCACAAAAAGGATTTTTGTGAAGCCTAATAAGCTCTAAACTCCTACCCAGCTTATAATTAAGCTAAACTAAGCCATAACCCAATAAGCCTTCCATGTTAGTTATTCCTCTCAAGCCTTTTTTATCCCAACAGTACCACTTGCTCCTTTGATTTTTTAAAAAGTTCTTGGTGGTGAGAATCTTTGTGAGACATAATGATATAATTGCTTACTTGTGTGCTTAAGATATCTTCTAGAATACTTAGAACTTTAGAAAAATTTCAACTGAATTTTCATTAAATTGAATGATTTACAAGTTAATAAAAAAAAACTTTAAACTTAAAAGACACTAAGAATTTCTTGCAAACTAACTTAAAACTACACACACCTTAGCCACAATGGCTTTACAATCTTTATATAGAAAAAAAAAAGAAAACGACTTGGACTTTGTGTCTTCTCCCTTTGTGCTTTCCTGTAGACCACATCAAACAACTGGGATTCTTTGTGTTTGTTTGGTGAGTGGTTCACAGCCTCCATCTTGGCCCTTCAAATCCTTCATAAATCAATCTTGGCCGTTGGGACGTGATCCTTGAGAAGTGTGGATTGCCACATGGCCATATTACAGCTGGGAAAACTTAGTGGGAGGGGGGGGGGGGAAAATGATTATCCACGGGGGAATTGGGTTGCAGGGTAAAAGGAGGGTAGTTAACCCGTGATTTTGTCCTGGGTTTTTGGGTTTCAAAAATGGCGGGAAATAAAGTTATAAAAAGGAAAGGGGGTGACAGGGTATAGGTTTGTGGAAATGGCAAAGTTGACCCTCCAAGGTTATTTGTTTTATTGCATCCATGGTCCTTGTATTGTTATAACTTTTGGGGACTTGGCAAATTCAGTCCCCAAGAGTTATAACAATAATTGGGCAGCTTCAGGAGTAGTGGTCTTAACGTGGGAATTCCACCATGTAAGAGCATTTCCTTGCAGGGTACACGTAGCAAATTTAAATTGGCATGCTACTATACAGTTGCTTATGATGTAAACAGACTCCATCTTTTCGAACCACTGAGTGAGTCCAACAACTCCCCCAGTGCCCTTGAAGTTCAAGGGTTGGCATTTTAGGAAGTCCGGGTATGTGCATTCACGAGCAACTTGCGCAGGCCTTCTGGCACCCGTTCCTGAAGTATGGCTATCATCGCCATTCCTGGTTGCATCACGTGCTGCCAGTGCAGCAGTAACGCCTTCGTCAATCATTGCCTGAAGTTGGGCATTGGTGATAGATGTAGTGGTATGAGTGTCTGTGACTGGTGTTGGTGTTGCACCTGGGTTTAACCTCATGGTCTTTCTCTTTGGTGCCATTTTCTTTAAATCAAAAGAAAACATAATACCCGATAGATTTCATAAAATCATAACTATGACATAACATATACATATTAAATAAAAATGAGATCACATCACACAGTGAAATGTACAATTGTTATTAGAATTAACCATGGTATAACCAAATCGACATTCATTTATAATAAATTCGATTTCATAGATAACGTAATCCGTCCATTTCATATATAACTTGGAAAAACATACATGTTCGGTTCAGATACAAAATGATTACTACACTTAGGTTACAAGACAAAAGAAACAACCTAAAGCCATACTAGCCGGGATATACCCGTAACACTTAGTATGCTGTACAAGATAGATAATACCTGAACAAAAGACCTATACTGGGTAGCTAAACAAAACAAAAGATCTATACAGTCTGCTAGCTGGGAATAACCCATAATACTTAACAGGCTGCATAGCATAGCTACAACATAACCAAATCTAGGAACTGCTACCAGCCTCCCCTGGTGCATCAGGCTGTGCCGGACCTTTTGCGGGTCTATGCTGCCTCTGAAACTCGACCATCTGTGTCTGTAGTCCTTTCAGTAACCTCAATGTCTTAGTTAACTGAACCTGTCTCTTGTGGTTTGATGCCAACAACTCTGAAATCATCCTTTGTCTCTTGTGATCTGCTGACTGTAACTCTGAAATCAATGCACTCTGCGCCACTACCGTAGTATGTAATGACAGAACATCTGAACGTGCATAGTCGCTAGCATCCATGGATAGCCCCCAAGCCTCACAAGCCATCTTAGCATCTCTCTCTATCATTACTGCTAAACGACGATGAACAGGCCTATCCCTATACAACAAGTTGACTCGGCCTCTCAGTTGAGACCGGTCATCTTGAGCATCCTCCATAATACCATACATACTGGTAGTCTCCTCCTCAACAGTGGTAGAAAGATTGGTAACCCTCTGATTGACTCCCTTTAGGGTGGTCGGTGCAATCTCCTCGATGGATCCTACCAGATGATCTCATGTATCCATAATGCCATAGTCTAACTCCCTAGACATCAGATGTCCAGGAGCGACATCTACCATATCAACAAATCCATAAAGGTCTCCCCTTGCTACGGAATAAGGGTCTTCCCTACTCGGCTCTCTAATTCGTCTGATGCTCGTAATCCATAGTACCGATAAACCCATATCTGCCCTAACACCTTCCAGTCGGTCCTAGCAGTAGATGAACCCTCTCCAATTCTCGTATCTAGACCAATGTCAACACCCAACCTCTTCCGAGGGTGGTAGTGAAATCTCGGTCGTCTGTCCTGTGTCCGAAGATAGTAACTACAAAGGTGTGATGAAGTAAGGGTAGTGTTAATGGATGAGAAGTAGATGGGTGTCCTCCCGTTTCTCAACCAAGATCATAGCAGCCCGATATCCCACAGACGAATAGGCTAGCAGGTGGTGACGCAGGTAATAACGATGCTCGTTGGTGATGCTGGGAGGGGGGAGATGGTATCTGAGGTAATAATATGATAGTAGAGTATAGTGATAGGTGGTGGAGTTGGTTACGGCAATAAGTATCTCTGAACCTCTTTTTCCCTAGATGAAGTGATATGGATGGCTCATCTCAGATAATGTATACCTCGGACAGTCATAGTACAAACGGTTTGTTGATCGTACAGGTGGACAAGAGTCGGGCCGGAGCCTGGTGCTCCTCCCCTCCTCCACCTCCCCAAAAAAAAAAAAATCCTCACCTCACATTATCCTTTATCCTTATCATTGGCATCATCTTCGGAAGGCTCCTCCTCTTCCTCCTCATCATCATCATCATCCCTATCGGCAAGGTAATCAGCTGGATCCTCCTCGGGATCCTCATCGTCCTCCTCTGGCTCCTCCTCCGGATCAGGTAGCGGCTGCTCCTCGGCTGGGAGTATCTCATCCTCCTGTGGCATGTACTCAGGGTACATCGGCTCAGGAACAAAGTCCAATGGGGGTGGTGACTGCGGCTCCTCAGGGCCAAGTATGTAGTCAGGCGATGGTGGAACCTGATAAGCAGCCATTATGTAAGCATATGGGTCCTCTGGCATAATGGATGGTCCATCGACTCCTGGTGAACCAATGTATGACCCATCCTCAAATGGACTGGACAACTGCCCCACTTAGGTGACCGTAGGAATCTTCTGAAATCCTGACAAAACCGATTGTTGAAAATCCAAAATAACTTATATTAGTATTTAATATAAGACTTTTATAGTAATATACATTTATATCATAACGTATATATCAATCATGAATATCAATCATGCGTGCATCTAGCCTAACCGACTAATGCACAAGTAGTGTATGTATGTATGTCCCGTGAAAAGCCCCTTTTGTATATAAGCAATGTTTGAAAACGGTTATAGTCTAGCAATTTTTTTTTACCTGGTTCTCTATAACCTTGGCTCTGATACCAATCTGTAACACCCCCAAATTGGGTCGCAACAGAATAAGGGTCCGGGGGCGTGTAACTATCTCCCATATCACTAGCAAAGATAGATATTTGAACGACAATTAAAAGTCATTTTAAAACTGATACACTGGATTTAACAAAATGTTTACAAAAGCTCGAAGCTTCACTTGTTTACTTGTTATTATTACAAAGATTTCCAGCCTATAACAGATATACAAAATGTAATGCGACTAAATCTTTAATGCAGGACATCCAAAACATAATCACCAATGTATCCCTTTTGCACCCCGTGCCCTAATGATCTCCTGAAAAACATTGCATTTAAAATGTCAACATAAAATTGGTGAATTTCATAGGTTTATGGAAATGTATAAGCAGGACCGCAAGACTTTCCCCGTGATAATGCAAACATAAGCTGACATCACAATATGTAATTTAACGTTTTCCCTAATCTCATGACACCCGAAAGATCGACATAAAGGAATACAATATATAAATAAATGCCTACATTGCCCGTGAGGAAATGTTCAACCCGGTAACATCCAAAAATCCACATGATACTACGTTCGTTTCCCATTGTAGCAATTCGCCGCCGACGGGGAGGTCAATCCCAAATAGATTCTACTATAATCATTCGCCTCACATTCTAGTAATTGGAGAACAGTTCAATGATTCATTGGGCATAGTGTGTTAACGCTACTTAGGCAAAACGTAATCATGATAAAATGTACACTTGCGTCCAATTTGTAAAACATGCATATATTTCTCACCCCAAAAACTTATAAATCAATAATTGTAAAACATGGGGCTATGAACTCACCTTGAGTAAGTAATATTGATAATAAAATATCCCAAATAAAAACGCGTCACGCTAACGCCCGAATGCAACCTTGTTAATATAGGTCGAATCAGTAACCAAGTATGTTTCTAACAACAACCAATAAATCAATCCTATATAGTTATCATCGTACTATCGTTCGGGCTATCCATAATCCCACAACATTCGTCAATTACTCATCCGAAGAGGCCAGTCATTATGAAATTCCCCCTAGTAATACAACACATTGAACTAACTAATAACATATATTTCTATATAGCTATATTACCATCTAATCGTTTAAGTAAAATCGTATTTATAAAGTAAAAATGTTTATAATTACGCCTTTAGCAAAAATGACATAACTTTGTCGTTTTAAGTCTGTTTCTCGCGTTTCTTACCCCACTCTATCGTATAAGACCAGTGACAAAAATCATATTTTTAGGTTTTTGGGATTCTGTCGTGAATAGTAATTTTTACTGTTCATTACAGATTACAACTTATTAACACCACAAACCTGTAAATGGTCGTATCTTATTTCGTTATAGCTTCGTTTAGCGATTCTTTCAACACGGATCTCGTAATTGAAAGTTTTAATTCATATATTATGTTTACAAAGGTATAAGTTTTTGTGTGAATAGAACTTTTATAAAATTGTTTTATAAAAGTGATTTAATGTCGTAACTCGTAAGTAGCCGAATCTTCTCGTTAAAAATCAGATTTTCGCCGAGTTCTTATCATTTTGGAATACTTATGAGATGTATCTATCTTATAAAATCTAATAATGAGCTGTTTAACAAATTCGAAACCAAAATAGAAACTTTTAAAGGTTTGATTAAAAACATTTTTTAAGCTTGAATTTTTTATACCATTAAGCTTCAACACCTTATTACAGCTCTTTACAAAACTTGTATTTATGTCTTACATAAATTAGGTCCATTAGGCATGTTTTGTCCCAGAGTATCCATGCATAGCAAGATAACATTGTTATTACACTATATTTTAACTTGTATTAACTTATTTAAGTTAACATTAAAACCCCAATTTGTTCATATACAAGTTAATACGTTAACCAACATTTAAAACATTTATACATTCCTTTTAAACATTCATATTTACATCCATATAACATTAATAAGTTCATAAAACATTGATCATAAGTAAAATCCCTTCACAAATACCAAAAGAATCCTAATGATGAATTAACTATATAAACATAATATAGTGCATGAAATCAAAGAAATTGAAAGTGAAAGTATGGTTCTAGATAACCTTGATGTGTAGGAGATGAAGAAAAAACCAAATCTAAACCCTTGTTTTAGCAAAGAAACCCTAGCTTTTATCCCTTGAAAACCCTAATTCCAACCAAAACCTTAATCTTGCAATATCTTGTTAAAACCTTTTCAAAGCTTAACCAACCCTTAAACTCTTCTTAGAATACCTTAAGTATGATGTATAAACACTAATATGGTGAAAAAAAATCAAGCTAGGATCCCCCTAAAAACTCTTGTGATGCCGTGGCCTAAGAGAGGAGAAAAAGAGATAGTTTTTGTGATTTCTTTATTAAGGAATAAAGTGAATGAGTTTTCTAACACAAGGACACCCCTATATATACTACTAGGAGATCATATGAAGATATTTGTGTGCCAAGTTGATGCCATGCAAGGTGGCAAGGATAAGAATGCAATGGAAGAAAAAAAGCCCCCCCCCTAGGCTTATTTCATGATAATAACATGACTAGTCATGGTTCAAAGTGGATGTAAAAGATCTTTGTTGAAGCTTCTTGGTGGATCTTTTGGCTTATCCTACATATATATACACATTCATACATGGATGTTTATGAGCTAGATAATATCTTTGATCTTTATTTGATGTATTCTTGTATTATTTGAAGTATAATGTAGTAAAGGTTAAATGAAATGTATAACTTGTACATAGTAGGGTTTGATTTGGAAATTTTTATAAAGGAACTATAATAAAGTGATAAATACTTAAATTTTTATATAAACTTTAAGTATTGGGTACAATTTTTTGGTTATATGATGAAGCTAGATAAGTTAAACAACTTGTTTCCAAGAAGGCCTAAACGTACTTTATTTTCAAATTAAATTCGCGAAAAACGTAACCACTTAACGTAACCAATAAAAATAAAATGTGCAATGTTAATAATTATCCTCTAAAAAATCATATAACACTTGCTTGATGTAAACATTTAATCGTTCAAGTTCCCTCATTTCCATTGAATGATCAATTTTTAGTTTTACGCGATTTTCACCTTAACGGTTAACGATTTAAAGCAAACGGCTTAAAAAACCCCTAAAAATAAATAGTGAATTTCATAAATCGTACAATGAACCTAAAATAGAGGTATTATACATTACTCAACCTGAAAAACAATATTACAAAATCTTTAGCCGTTTTATTAAGGTGTGGCTATAAGATAAATGTAATCGATAATAATCTTCAGGATATCGAATTTCCCCAAACTAATGGAAAGTAAAGTCTAGGAAGATCGAGTGAATCAGGACAAAACACCAAACACGAGAGTCTTCAGAAAATTTTGGGTTAATCCTGCAAAAATCACAAGTACAAACAACAACAAGAAAATCAAAAGAGGTACAAGCACCTCACATCACAATAATAAAAGAAGAAAGAGATAAAACATGGGGTGTTCTCCCACGCAGCGCATTGATTTTGTTGTTAACCGAGTCACAATAGCTTGACTCCGATCCCCAAATTCATTCGTCCTTGGAAAAAGGAAATGGAAGAGAAAATCTCAATCGGGCTTTCATTAATGAAAGTTCTATCCCGATGAGATGCCACAGGCTCTAAGTGGAGATACCGGGGTTAAAAATGGTGTCCTCATTCTCGGTGGAGGAAAGTAAGGGAGAAACCTCAGGGTAAGTAAGATACGGAAGAAAATTCCGAGTGACAAATGTATCAGGAAATGTCACAACTTTCCAACATTAAGCTCACCTCCCCTGGGTCCAAACATTAATTCGTCTTATAAAGCTCATCAACATTGTTTATCTATGGTCACATCGGTTATCACGTCGAAGGTTAATCACTCATATTCGGGTAATAGGTACATCATTAAGCAAGTTTTGTCAATAATATCCCTTTCGGAGTCAAAATCACTTGTCAATACCCCGGTGGGCATCGAATCACTGACTCTTAAAATAATCGATCTCTTCCCTATTAGAGTCACTATCCTCAATGAGAGTAGTATATGTGATGATTATATGAGAATTTTTCGGCGACTGAGAAGATGAATTTCCGCATAGCAACGACATTCGATTGATATAATCCTCGTGCTCTCTAACTGGAGGAATCGTGATAAGCTCACCGGTGAACTCATGGTGAAGAGGATCACTCTTAGGAGAAAAAGTTATCAAAGGTTCATTCTCTGGTTCATTCCTAAGTTGTTGTGGTTCATGATCGAAAAACACTTCGGGAGAAAGATTATGGGTAGTATCCTCACTAAGTAAACTCTCAAGATATAATATGTCTCCTTTTGAGTCATAATACCCTTCAATATACGTAGGAACTTCGATAGCTAGAAAAGTATCAATCTCATCATTATCGCCTCCTGGATCAAAACACTCAGCCTCATTAATTGGAGCATCATTCGTTTTACAATCCAAATTAAATAAATTTTCATTCTCTTCGAAAGGTGGATCATTTATGAATCCCTCAAGAATAGAAGCAACGCTTTTCAAAGGAATAGACGGATCATCGTAGAGTAGAAACTCAATGTCGTCTCTTGGAGTAAGACACTTATCTTTGTTAGAATCAGAAAGAGGTGCGACTAGGAAAGTCGACTCATCAAGGTGGGAATCATAAGAATCCTTGCACTCGATATCCTTTAATTCTTCATCAAAAAGAGGGTTTATGTCACTAGAGTTGAAATTGACATCAAATTCGAAAAGAGGGTTAGAGAAAGTCATGGAATCATCATGTGGAACTTCACACGAAGGTAAAACGTTCTTACTATCACCCATGGATGTTTCCTCAGATTCTCTTGGGATTGGGACAATTTCCTCATCACTAAAAGTACTGAGGTGCTCGTCCCCCATTATGAGAGAATCCTTGGGCTCAATAGACGGTAAGGTGGATGTGATTGCAAAAACCGAAGAAACTTGAGGAGGTTTGTTTGAATGAAAAATGCTCTCCTTGCAAATAACTTTAAAATTCTTCAAACAAGGCGTGATACGAGTTTGGCGTTTAGCCGTCGGCTCTGCGAGATTCTTCACTTCCTGCTTTTCTTTTTTATTTTTGACATCTTCCGATGGAGGCAAGCAAACTAGATCGGGTTCGTCGGTAAACCTTTTAAAACAATCCTTGCATGCGTCATTAACCATTTTAATTGACTCGTTTATATGCTTTTGAGGATGTTTTGACGTGCCATTGACATGAAAAGTTATTTGTTCATTTCCGTCCCTTAAAACAGGCTCTCCTTCGTATACATCGATTAAAGCACGGTTGGTTCTCAAAAAGGATCTCCCAAGTATAAGAGGTACTCGAGGATCGGCTTTAAAATCAACAACAACAAAGTCAGTAGGAAAATGGAAATTCCCAACTTTGACAAAAATATCTTCGGAGAGTCCTTTAGGATGAGCAATCGATCGATCCGCTAACTCTAAAGTCATCCGAGTTGGTGTAAGATCAGGCAGAGAAAGCTTTTTCCAAATAGAAAGAGGCATAAGATTTATGCTTGCGCCAAGATCGGCCAAGGCGTGGCATACATCCATTCCTGGGAAATTACATGGAATAAGAAACTTGCCGGGATCTCCAAGCTTTTCGGGAAGCTTTTTGAGGAGCATCGCCGAGCAATTCTCGTTCAACGGTATCTTAGCTAACTCAAGCAACTTTTCCTTATTCATGAGCAAACTCTTAATCGTAGGAGCAAATCTTGGCATCAAAAGTAAAGCATCAGCGAAACTAATGTCGAAGCGCAAATCTTGAAAGATTTGGAAGATCTTCTCCATTTGATTCGAAGCTTTGTCACGGGACTTTTGATCATCACGTCGTGAAGGATATGGAATATTTGGCTTAGGTAAACTCTTCGGAATATCGGATTCCGGAATGGGAGTGGTTTTAGGCAAAGTCTTCGGAACATCGGGTTCCGGAATAGAAATGGGGATAACCGGAGGTGGGATTTGAGCGGTACTTCCTTGGAAATTTGTTTGCTCTTTATCCGTTGTCTCCTCGGTTTCTCGTTCCACTACCTTTTTAGGAGAAGGATTAGTAGGAATCGAGGGTCCCTCGTAAGCAACACCACTTCGAGTAGTGATCGCTTTCATCTCACCCTTCGGGTTTGGAATGGTATTACTCGGAAGAGTACCCGAAGTTGAGGCTTGGTTTTGAAACAATCCACAAATCATGTTTTGCAAATTATTTTGAAAAGTGGTTTGTTGATTCATCATGACGGCTTGTTGAGATTTTATCGTGTTTTGAATTTCATTCTTAAGGTCTCCTTTCAACGAGTTGATTTGATTTTGCATGTTCCTCAACATCTGATCATTATTCCTCTTTAATTGAAAATCATTTGAAAACTCTTGTTGAACTTGATTATTAGTCACTTGAAAAGGTTTGGGGGGGGGTTTGAAATCCTTGGTTTAGAAAAATTTTGAGCATGATTATTTTGAGATTTTTGAAAACCTTAATTGTCCATGAAAATTATTCCCGATTGAAATATTCCCTTGAACATGATTCGATTAACCTAATTTGACCATTGTTTTAAACCGAAAGCAAAACCAGTGTGCCATTTGGTTACTACACACGGTTTGGAGGGTTAACTTGATTGTAAGTACCCGTAGTCGCACAAACACTAGCCTGATTGTTATCGGTAGCCGGACAATTATACCAAGAATGGGCACCACCACAAGTAACACAAGATTCCTCAACCGCTTTAACCGGAGCGGGAGTGACAACTTTCTTAGAAACAATCTCGACCAAGGTCGAAAGTTGATCTGCAAGCTTATCGATTCTCTCATCCGTTTTACTAGAAGTAGCATTCATCCTAGAAGCATTTGATCTATTTACAGTGCATACGAACTTTTGTATTTATTCTATAATTATGTTTTAAAGCCTCTCTAGTCGTTTAAACTCCAAAAATTTCCACCCACCGCGACATTTAAGGAGTCTTGTCCTTCCCGTTGAACCATTATAAAAGGTATCAACTTGAGTTAACTCCGTAAATCCGTGCTGGGGGCATGCTCTAAGCAACTCCTTAATCTTCCCATCTTCACTAAAAGTCTCCTACGAAATTTTTGTGTAAAATGAGAAATTTTCATTCTTTAAGTGAGTGGTTTCGAAAGGAGGGAAAAATTGAGTTAACGAACTTGTAACGAGATCCTCCCTAAGTCAAGATTGGTTAGTGGTTCTTTCTCGTTAACCAAGTTAGGCGGCTATGCCCTCGCGCGAATATGGAAAACATCACAGCTTAATCACATCGTTAAGCACATTCCTAAATCGTAAAGTCGCGGTAATTCCTTGAAACTATTATACTAGCATGAGGATTCTCATCTCTCACGAAACGGGTTAGCTTGAACCAACTGAAGCAAATTCGTCTTAATCTCAAAATGATCGGCATTGATTTCTAGTAAAACAATAGCTTCTCCGTACCTTTCCGTAGGCACGGAGTAAGCTCCTCCTGGTAATTGTTACAGCCATGGTGTGAACAATAGTTTTGAATCTCGGGTTCGACTATGTTAGAAGATTTGTCTTCTCGACGTTTTGAATTGTGACGTTTGAATTATTAGGATAATTAGAACGTCTAGTGCGCATGCACTATTATAAAAAAGGAAAAAATAATGAGAAAAATATTTTATGGTTTTTTCAAAAGTTTATTCACCAATCTAATTTAATAACGGACAACGAGAAAGACTCCTTGAACCAAATAATCAAACTTACTTCACGGTAGCTCTTAAAATTTTACTTTCTAAGGTGAGCCGTATCTCGTAAAGTGACACAAATGGAAGTTTTTTTTAAATCTTAAATTCTAGTTGGGAACTTATTATGGATAATACCTCAGTTTGAAGGAATTATTTTGTTTGGTGTTATTTTTACCAACTTTGTAATTTTTTAAATTGAAGAAGCAAATATATTTATATATATTAATATTTTTTAGATCTTCTACTTATACTAAATAGAAAAGGAATTTTTTTTTACTTTTTTTTTTTATTTTTGATTTTCTTAAAAGCGTAACTTTCGAAAATGAAAGGTTCTCCAAAACACGATCAACAAACTTCAAACGAAAGAATCTTAATCACAAATCCCCGGCAACGGCGCCAAAAATTGATATAGCAATTCTATACACGTAAAATATAAAATATAATATATGATTGAAAAATTACCAAATTACCCATTGAGACATAGTAAAAGGGAAATCTTCACAATTATATTTATAATAATAAATATATAAGTAGTATTATATAAATATAATAATATATATAATATATATATATAATATATATATATAAATATATATATAATACAATAACGTAATATTATCGGGAAGTATGATTCCCGGGTCGTTATCCCCCAACGATTTGTGAAATTGAAACCACGTTTGATGTTCGGACAATGATTTGAATTGGAAACAAAGATTGATTTGATTATCTACTTTTAAAAATTAAAATAAACAAATTATAACAATTAAGCACGAAAACAAATAACGGGAAATCAAATTTAGGGGCCTAAAAACGTAAAACGGAGACCCCAAAACGTAGGTCAAAAACCCTAATTATCTAAAATTAAGAACTATCTTAAGTTTTGGTTTTAAATAGACTCTATTTGACTAAAAAGTAAGTATAAAGAAAACAAGAACAAAAACGGAGTTGAAATGAGCGTCAAAACAAGGACGAAAAACGAGAACGTGGAACAAATCTCGTTCTTTAAAAATCGAAATTTTGCAAATTAATATCCCTACTCAAGCAAAACAAATTTTTCCTATAAAACTTTATGCAAAAAGAAATTTTCTAAAAAAGATTTTATATTTTTTTGATTATTTATTCATTTTTTATGATTTTTTAAAGTTTTTAATGAAAATAAATGATTAAAAAATACTAACTACCTATAAATAACTCTAGAAAAAAATAACCGACAATAGCTTATACTAATTGGAACCTAGGAAAAATAAGCTTAATATCACAGCGTATCGAATAAGCCACGGAATAAGCTAAAACAACTTATAAGGCTTATAAGGGTAAATCGTGTATAAAAGATAAATGTTGCAAGAGTATAACGAAAAAGACCCAAGGGCGCAGTGGTAGTGAGTGTGGTGTGTGTGTTATAAAAGGGTTGAAAGTGTTGAGGTCGAGGGTTCGAGCCTTGCTCACCCCCGATTTCCACTTTCCCCTTTTTTTTATTTTGAAAAACTTATAAAAGCAAAGTTGTTAAGCACCTAAAAATAAGCATTTTTAATAAAAGAAACTTTTTATGAAAAGTCCTAAATAAGCTAGAAAAGTAAAAAGTTACTACTTAACTCATTTTTTTACTTTTTCTTAAAATTTAATACTTTAAAATATTGAATAAGCTAAAACTTAAGACTTAAAAGCTAATTTTCTACCTAGCCCTACCCTAAGAAACTGAAAATGACAAAAATAAGATCACAGATATAAGCCATAAGCTGAAATCAAAATAAGCACTTATGAAAAATTAAAAACCAAACAGGCCTTAAGGGCACTTTGAGCTTAAAATTAAGCTCTCAAATAAGCACTCTAGAAGATGAAACTAAACTTTTCCTAAAATCTGGCTTAAATGCTACATAAAACTGCTTTTTGAAAGAGATTTTGACTATAAGAGCTTATAGAAAAAGCACTATGAAAACAGACAGTTAACTCAGTAGCTGCTGAGTTTTGGATTTTTAAAAGAAAATTTGATGATTTTAAGAGCTAAAACAGATAACAAGATAAGCTAGATTTTAGAAACTAAGTGCAAACTTATAAAATATGAGATAAAAGCTACTTAAATGCTGAAAATCAAAAGCTTAAACCTATTTAATCCTACTAAAAATCAAGCTAGAAAATGGCAGTTTGAGTGCTTACCCTATCTGATGCAGTTGACACCAATGAGACTCAAATTCAAAACATCAAAATGCAGGCTTAATGAAAATTGACTCTACACTACTTTGACACTAAACTAAGAACATTTAAAGTAATAATAACAACTAAACTCTATTGATTCACTAAAAGCTATAATGACAGATGACAAACTCACAGTTATTTAAGCCTAAACTAGAAAACTTATTAAAACTGAACTATACTAAAAAACTTAACTAATCCTAAGCACTTTTAAACCTATTTGAATGATTCAAAACCAAAACAAAGGAACAAAAGGGTTCAAGCAGTACTAACTCATGTTAGTACAGCTAGTCCCAAACACCCCTTTAACTACCTTAAAATCCATATTGGCTTATTAAAATGAAATTAAAAGCTCAAATACTAAATATCAGATAATAAGCAGCTTATGACCAACCTAATGAGCAATCCTAAGCAGACCAAAAAGCCAAACTAATAAGACTATAGCTAAACTATTATTTTGATTTTTAGTATTTTAAAAAACAAAATTAATTAAACTAATATCTATGCTACTGAACTTAAAGACAGATTATCTAAACTACTTAATAAGCATATTGAAACAATAATAAGCACAAATAAGCAAACAATTAAGCAAAATAAGCTAAACTATACTAAGAAATTTAAGACAGGAAAGCTTAAATGAATACTTACTAGAACCTTAGCTAAACAAAGGTTATTAATGGCTCAATTGAGCAATCTACAAGCTCTGGCTTATTGTAAATAAGCCAGTATAAGTCCATATGAGCTCTTCCAAAGTAAGCTCATCTTCCAAAAGCTCAAAAATCCAAATAGCCAAGGTATTTAAGCTGTTTTTAGAGTTATAGTAGATTAAATGACTGAATTGAGCTCAATTTGAGCTTAGAGACTCAAAGAGCTTGTATGAGCTTATTAGTAGCTTATGAAACAGTAGCATAAACATTTGAGAGAAATAAGAGCTTATAAGTGAAAACAGTTTATGAGAACTTAAAATGATGATTTAATTAAAACTTAAAACGGATTACAATACTTTGGAAATTGAAAGTTACAAAAGTTTAAAGAGAAAAATTACATTTAAAACTGAAAATTACATAAGCTATTTAAAACTAAAGGTTTTCAGGAAAAAGGAAGATGATCTTGTGAGAGTGAGGGAGTCCTTTTATAGCTGCCAGGAGAAGCTTCTAGGTCCAAAGTTTGTTACACGATCCCATCAATCCTGGCTCTTCATTCCTTCCAATGATTGGATCTCCATTGTGGTCCGTTAGATCAAATCTTAGCTCACACGGATTGCCAGCGTGGCAATCCGTGATGTGACACTCATGTGCTTCTTTTGTACTCCTTTTAGTGCAAAAATCTATCCTTGGTGTGTTTCCTTCCTTGTACGCGTGTCATCCCCTTTTGGGAATTGGCCAATGAGAGCGTTTGGTGATGTATAACTTTGCCAAGGTGTACCTTTTCACTTGAATTACCCTTCTATGCCCTTAATTTGCATTTGCCACCTTGATTTTGAACCTTGTGGTAAAAGGAGAAGACGGTGAACATGTAATAACAACAATTTCGCGGCCTTTTTCTTTATAAAAGGGTTGTTTGATGCCTTTTCAGATTACCCCGGGGTTGACTTGGCTTATAAGGGTTTTTTGGGTCCAGGTTTTTTGGGATTTGGCCCAAGCTTGGTTTAGTTATAAGGTGTTTAACGGGTGTTTAATCTCTTATAAACAAAGTTCACACCATTAGGTTTTAGAGGATATTTTGTAATTGGTTTAAATATGAGGGATTGGTTTGGTATTTTTTATGATTTTTGTCATTTAAGTGTTGACCATGTTGGACTGAAGTTTGACTTGAGTTGACTACTGTTTGACTTTGATAGCATTCTCCCGGCTCTTTGTGTGCTCTTCCATTCCCGTGTTCGTGATTGTCCGATTTTGACCGTTTTCTTTAGATTTTTGCAATATCCGTACCTACACAATCACAAAGACAAAACAAGCAATATTCAAGCATTTAAAGCACAATTTTGTCTTTTTTGGGTCATTTTTGATATAAAATGGATATGTGATTTCACACATATCAAAATCCAAAGGATTTTGTGACAAACACTAGATAAGGCAATATTATTCAGCCTCCTGTACTCGATATGGCAGTGCTCATTTTCTTCTTGACGACCAACTAACAAGTTTGTCACCTAAGAACCGAGCGCTATTCCCGAAGTACAATCTACATTGTATGTCCTGACACCCCCGTGAACGGGCGTTCTGCATAACAGTGTGTGAACATATATTCTGTATCCTTCGAGTACCATAGTCCCATGTTAATGGTTCCGTTAAGGTATCGAAAGATCCGTTTCAATGCTTGTAAGTGCTTTTCGGTAGGCTTAGCCTGATACCGGGCACATAAGCAGACAGCATAGTGAAAGGTTCAGGTCTATGTATGTAAGATACATTAAGGATCTAATCATAGCCACGGTCAGTGTAGCATCAACTGGTTCTACCTGTGATCTTCAATCTAGTTTTTTGTTTTTTTATCATGATGTGTCCGACCAGAATTATAGTATGCAAACTATATTTTTTAACAATTTCAGAAAGCATATTTAGATTTGGTTTAATGAAGATGCCACTGGGACTTTGAGATATATGTAATCCCTAAAAGATGACAATTGCCCAGTCATCGTACATCTGAACTGAGGTCAACTGATTAGACAAACTCCATCACACGATGGCAGATTGAGTTGATGCAAATATATAAAGTTATATCGTTAGTCAACATAATTTTATACCAGTAAATATGTCGTTTCCAGCTTGCTGTGTGAAGAGTATTGGATCAACTGCACCTTTGTGAATTGTTGAAGAAAAGGAACTTGATAGCATATCAATACATGCACATGGTGCTTGTATAAAAACCATAAAGAGCCTTTTGAGAGCTGTACAACAATGCGATGGGTAGTCTCATCATCGAATCTTTCTGGTTGAGAAATCTAGACCTCTTCTTTGAGCTCGCCATTCAAAAAAGCCATTTTTGACGTCCAATTGAAATAGATTACATATTTCTTGTGAGAGCGGCATAATGCCTACGATGATACAAATGGCTCAATTCTATTCACAACCCCGTGCAAATGATTCTTCGGAAATACAATTCTTCTATCTTGTCTAAATTCTTGAGCGACTATCGAGCTTAATTCTTTAAATACCCCACCAGATTCATCTGTTTTGACCTTATAAAATCCACTGAAGTTTGAGCAAAAAACAAGGATATACTTGGACACGAAACGACACTAAAATCCAAACTTCAAGTCTTTAAAATTCATGAATTTCTTCTTGCATTGCATCGATCCATGATGGTTCAGTCATTGCTTGTTTGAAGTTCTTGGGTTCTACTGAAGTAAGGAAGGCATCAAAATAACACCACATGGCATCAGTTTCAAGTTGCTTCCTTATAGATACAAAGCGAGAAGGATCACCGATCACGTTTGCTATAGGATGATCCTTAGTCATCTGATCAAGGTGTTTAAATAGAGTGGTGGATTTGTCCATCACATTAGATGATGATCCTTGAGGAGTCTCCCGGGAGTTTCATTAGGAGAATATGTCTTGTAATGGATAATCATGAAATGGTTTGTGTTTCTAGTGATTACTTCAAAACTGCTTGAGAAAATGATTAAGACTGTTTATGTCTTGTGATAGGAATAACTTGTTGATGGAGCATCCTGATCAATGGAAGTTGACACAGGAGAATTAGCTAATACTTCAGCTCTTGGAGCAGCAACTTCTTGAACTGGAGAAACAGCAATTGGTGGAGGGTTAAAGTATTCATCGAACATTGGTTGAAACAACCGATCCCAATCATCTCTTTTTGTGGCAAGTCAAGTAGTTAAGAAACAGAATAGAACCGAGTTCCTGTACTGGAATATAATAGGGAGTCATATAAATGAAGCCCAGGTCCTTAACTGAATTTTGTTCAGCAAGCCCATTTGCTGTAGCTTTCTACGATACGTTACATGATTGTTATCAGAATTATTTGGTGTCCTTTTGTGTAGATTCAGAACGCTTTCTATCAAGCGCGAAACCAAAGAAAATCTATATTTCTGCTTGCATCAAATTTACCCAGTATCCACCTCATGGTCAATTGGTAGTATCACAAAGTGAACCAAAGACATGAAAGAAATGATAAGTCCAGTTTCCTTATCTTGCATAAGCTCGTAAGAGTTTTGTATGTATTAGAGGCGTATCAAAGAACGGTTTGGGTATAACAAGCTTAAGATAGCTTCGACCTAGAGAAAAAATGGAGCTTAGAATAGATAGCATTTTGTCTACTAGCAGCATTCAACAAGAGTCCGATTTTGCCTTTCGACAACACCGTTTTGCTGAGGAGTGTAAGGTACAAGAAATATGATAGCAGATGACAACATTTCATACCGATTCACGAAGTGTCTGATTGACAAATTCAGTTCACATTATCTGTTTCAAAACATTTCTGACTGTGGCTTTCAAACAGCTAACTTGAATTAATTTCTTTGATGCATTCGATGATGGCTGCAGGAGCTTCATCTTATTGTCGTCAAAAATCTATCCAGGTAAATCTGTGAGTAATCGTTGACTATCACTAAGATATACCTTTTACCCTATAATACTAAGCCACGCGCACGGGCCATACAAATCATATGCAAAAGATATAGTTTTCTCTATGGTTAGTGTCTTCAGCTTTGGGTTGATGAGAGGATTTCTTGATTTTCCTTAATGCACATGCTGAACACCAATGATCTTTCTGAAATTTAAGCCTAGGAAGTCCTCGTGCAAGACCGTCTTTAGCTAGCTTGTTTAAAGTACCGAAGTTAAGATGAGATAACCGACGGTGCCATAACCAGCTCTTAGTCTTTGACGCTTTAGATAGAATACAATCAAAGATGACTTAAGCATGCCCATCAAGAAAATGTGTACAAAATTTGGTCACGGACCCTGAAAGTAATCAACACCTTCTAAATTATGAATAAAGAGCAAGTGTTTTTTCGAAAATGCAACTTCCAAGATCCGCATCAACAAAATGAAAAAGTGGCCAACGAAAAACAAGTTATGTCCAAGTCCTCAATGTATAAAGCCCTTGAGAATAATAACGTTTCCTAGCTGATAGACCACCATAGGACCCCATAAATCTTTGCAATCTGGTCGTTCTCCAATCTAACAATACCCAGAAATTACATAACAAAGTTCATGTGCTGAGAGCGATTCCCTGTCATTGTGTTTCGAACATCCAGATCTAGATACCAAAAGTACAATCTGGAACAACCTATTCATGACCAAGTAGAAGAAGACGATGGAATCAACTTAGCATTGCATCCCCAAGTTTGATTGGTTCCGAGTGGTTAACATTCTTAGATTCTACAATCTTAGCTTTTTTACTCGAACCTATGTTTTTAACATATTTGGGTTTCCTACTATAGACTTTTAACTCTGGTTGTTGGGAATTCTGATTTGATGATTACAAAATCATATAATGTCAAAATGAAGAAAAAAAACAACAAGGACTTAAGATGTAATATTAGGTAGCTTAATATGTAAACTAGGTTTTTTATGTGAACCCTAGCCTTCTCTAGTTTAATAAAGAAGAGGCAGGGAGTCTGGTTATAGGGAACCCATCCAAAAAGTGGGTGTACACAAAGGTGTAAAAGATGTAGAACGTCAAGTGGAGAGAAGGTGTAGCCTCAAGGTAATCAGTTTTCCTTCCTTGATGCCTGTTACAGTTCATGATTAGACCGAATTATCTTGATCAAATAATATTGGGGCTGTGGAGAATGTTTGGTAAAACCTTGTTGAATATTTTTGTTCTTATTCCGCTTTGTTTTTATAACTTATGAACATTGATATTATCCTAGATAAAGGTCTAAACAACCTAGAGCTTAAACGATCTAAGGAATCTTTGGATTTAACAATTGGTATCAGAGCCATGTGCTCTCGGATCTAGATGTTACAAAGTTTGTTTGCAGTCGTGTTTTCTTAGTGGAAAAAGGTTCATGCTTCTGTTCTAAGCTATGGCGATTTTGTGGTATTTATAGGGTTTTTGCGACACTTGAAAAGTGTTTGTTTCTTAAAAAAAAAAGTGTTTGTGTTGTTTTTGGATGAAGCAAATAAGTAAAACCCTAATTTCTGCTCGTTACTAAATGATTTTTCCAAAGTGATGATTTAGTGACTAAAAAGTGTCACTAAAAAGGCGTCGTCTGGATACTTAAAAAAAAGGTATCCAGATCATGTGATTATATTGAAACAACAGGTTGGCAATGTCAGAGAAGTTTGTGTTTCGGTTCTAAAAGGAGCAGCATCAAAAACGCAAGAAAAAGTAACAGCAGGTATGTGATGGTTAGTACTGCTACATATTGGTTAGTACTGCCAATAAAAGTTTATGTACTGCTTGTTATTACGTTGAGCTGTTGAGTCAAGGGAGAGGTTATTGTTGCTTGGCTCATGGGTTAATGCTGCTTGTTGAGTATGATTACAACGTTTGGAACTCGAAGTTTGTACTTTGTACTGTTACAAGTGTCGTATGCAAAAAGAAAAGGAAAGATTATGCTGCTCATATATAAATTAAAGTTATGCCAAGACTATTGATTAGTGCTAACAGCCAAGGTTAATTCATACTGCACCGATGAAATTTATCCTGCCAATAATAATATTAATGCCACTTCTAAGCGTTAATGCTGGACTAATCTTGACATTAATATGCCACATTAAAATTAATACTGCCAGCCATCAAAGTAAATACTGCCACTGCTCAGTAGTAAATGTTCAGTGTTGAAATACTGCTTGGGTTTTCGAATTGTACACTTAATCTGCTGCTTGATTTTTAGAAACTGCTATGGTTTAAAAAGCAGGTAACTACTATTCTTATTGGTCGTGGCGGTTTATTACAGTTTGTCTGCTACATAAGAGCAGTTAGTTAGTTACTGCCTTGGAGCTTAATGGAATTAATACTAAAACTGCTAAGCATTGTTTGATATTGGATACCACACACAGATTGTTTTGGGTGTAAAATGTTAATGCTCGTTTTTGGAATTATTTTTAAATTTTGGTACCAAATGATTACTTACATTTATTTAAAGAGTGAAGTAGATTTCAAGGGTTTGTTTCTTATTATATCTTTTTGGTCTGAGATAACTTGTTTGGTTGATATACGGTTTATGAAGAAGACTTGATAAAACTAGTTTTTATCCTGAGTAAGGAGATACAATTGTATTTACTCACATGTAATTTACTATCTACGTGGTCCAGTTGACTCATGTATAGGCCATGCCGGATTTATCAAGAGATCGAGGTCTACTCATAAAACGAAAAAAAGATTATGATTTCTTATCATATTATAGTGCAAGACATAAACTACAAGTTTTGGGATTATACTACTTCAAACTTCATCATCAAGTACTTATACATAGATTTCTTCAAAACAGTGATCATTACAAAGAGCCTACAAAAAAGAATTTCAAGATTCATGAGATGTTAATATACTTTTCAGGGGAAGCTTATTGTTCACATATTAACCATCTAACATGCATCACTGAGGTAATGTTCACAGAGGTTGCAATACTACACAAGTGACCCCGATTGTAGGATGATACAAAAGGGGGAAAAGATTCATGATTTGGCAGCTTATTATTACGTGGCATGTTCAAGGAGATCTTAAGTCCCAGGGGAAGCATTGATTATTCTTTTCATGAAGGATTGTTTTGTAATATCAACTAGAGTGGAAGATTGTTGGGATTTCCAGATTTTGATGATTACAAAATCTTAATATGCACCAATGAAGAAAGAAGAAAAGAACAACAAGGGACTTAAGATGTAATATTAGGTTGTAGCTTAATATGTAAGCTAGTTTTATTGTAAACCCTAGCCTCTCTAGTTTATAAAGAGAGGCAGGGAGTCTGGTTTAGGTATCCATCCAGAAAAGTGTGTGTACACAAAGCACAATATGTAGACGTCTAGTGTAGAGATGGTGTAGCCTCAAGGTAATCAAGGTTTTCCTTGATCCCTGTTACAGTTCATTGATGTAACCGTATATCTGAATCAATAATATTGAGGCTATGAGAATGTTTTGGTAAAACCTTGGTTCAAGTATTGTTTGTTCTATCCGCTTGATTTTAAACTTATGAACATTGTTATTATCCTAGATTAGGTCTAAACAACCTGAGCTTAAACGATCTAAGGAATCTTTAGGATCCACAATGGTTTTTATATTTCATCTGAGTGGGAAGTGGTTTTCTTAGGAGGCACTATGTTATTGAGGTGAACCTAGTTAAAGGGAACGAGTTACCAACTATAGTGAAGGTTCTGCCTGTTGGTTTCCACTTAAATCCTACTTTAGTGAATACATGACCCATAGGTTTCCATATATTTTGCTTTTTATGTTTCATAGCAGATTTAGTACGGTTATTCCATTTTTGCATAAATCAAGAAGACATATTATCATGAAAACCATACAGACATAGATTTATTACAAAGAGCACAAAGAATATCACATAATTCACATTTAACAGGGAAACGCTTAACATCAACATCACAACAGGTTTAACAACAATGATTCATTTTATAACTTCCTAGGTTGGGCTTCTACTTTATTCCTATCTTGTTCCTACTTGGTGTTAGCGAGATCTATCATTCTTTTTATTGCCTGGAGGCTTTGGATCCAGTTACTAGTAGAACACTTCACTCTGTAAAAGAACACAGGTGTGTATAATCTGAAGTATTAAAAGACTCTAACCTGTTAATATTGCATGAGGATATGAGAGGTTCAGCAAGCCTAACTTTCTTGACATGTTGCATGGGTGTGACCATCAACCTTCTTAGTACAGGTGTTAATCGCATTAGGGCAGACGGTAAATCTTGAAACATATACAAGCAACTCCTGAGTTCTTGAGATAACTTTACCAGCAAGGGTCTAAATCAGCGCATCTAAAGGTTGATTCGCCTTAGCTTGTTCGACTTATTTCCCAAGAATATTAGCTTGTCTTGAGTGTTCCTAAATATTTATGTGAACTTCCCTATTTTACAATAGACCTAGGAGGCAAACGTTACTAAATCAAAGCTTGAACGATCCTGGAGCAATAGTGGTGCAAATAAGGTATATGTACATAACATTTTCAAATAATTTTCTTTCCCTTTTGATTTTGTAAACGATTTTTCAATGAAGTAATCACAAAAACCCTATCTTGAATTTGAGCTTTTAAATCCTCATTTTCCATAGATTTTAAGTTCAGTTTGTTAATTAAAGATCCAAATCTGTTTATTTATGAACGAATACGTGATCTGTTTTATCGAGTCAAACGATCCTTTAAAAACCTGTTTCACATGATTAATTTTCATTACAAAGAAACGCCTCGGTTTTCTTGAAAGGTAATTTGCCACACTATTCTCCCAAATTCCTCATTTAGGGGCTCAAGATTACATTTATCATGATAACATTCTTTTCCTTTAGTATTATTTTTTCAAGGATTTTGATGTATCCTTCCAAGTTAGAAATGGTCGTGTCTTTGTCTTGTAAGCCGAGACTTTCAAATCATTGATTTCAAAAATTCTTGAATTTCAACAGAGCCTTTTGATTAAAAACACAAGATTTATCGTTTGAAACACCTTGTTCCGTATTAATTGCATTGACACTTTCGAGAGAAAGTACAATGTTTTCAAGTTGTGAATAATTTTCAAGATTCATTAAAGCTGTTTTGATTTAGAAAGCTCGCATCAAGATTCAAACACTTTTCCACAATTCACTCCTTTGCATATTCTATTCACATAAGTCATTATTCAAAGAATAGAATTCATCACATTATCAGAACATCTGAGACATGACTTTTTTGTAAGAGTCGATCATTTTACCAAAAGAATTTAATTTTTTAGCAATTTCCAACGATTTTTTCCACTAAAAACTGTTGAACATCACGCTTAAATTATATCATTTGATCAAAAACTGTTTGTACTAATCCGTTTATTTTTCATTTAGAAAGATCTTTATCAAACACATTGAAGATGTCTTTAAAGATTTTAGAAAGGAATAATATTCATTGTAAAAACAGCTTTTGTATTTCAAACCCCCTTCACCTTCTCAGAGCACTAGGTGTTGTCCTCAATTCTTTAACCACAATAGTCAAAATGAGGTGAGGTGGAATTTAAGCTTTTAAGGCTTGCATTCAACCAAACTCACCTTAGTTTAGTTCACTTGAACATGCCACTATGATAGGTGGGTGAGTAAGAAGTGTCAATGAGATGAACGTTATGAAACCAAAAAACGCTTTGTTCCAGTCCTATAATTCATTTTGGAGAAAAACACGTGTTTTCAAAATCTTCAATTAGGCTAAATTAATTTTTCATAATCAATAGGTTTATGAGAAATTTTCTTTGCAATAACTTCAGGATCCTTTATTTTTTCAAACATTTTTGATCGACTCTTTTCTTCCAAAATTAATGTTTCTTCATCATCAATCACAGGCATAACAACATAAGTATTAGATATAACAACACCATCATACAAGGTTGGTTTTATCCGCTGAGCTTTCTTAAGGTAAAACGGATTTTGATAACCTAGAGCTTGTTTGTGTGTATTATCATAAAACGCTTGTGGCTTAGTTAACATATGCACTGTCTGAGCAGATTGACCCGCTTTACAAATGATATTATCAAGTTCCTTAATCTTCTTTTCCAAATCAATTTCATTTTCCATATATTTATTTTCCTTTTCTTTGGATTCATTTTTGAAAACTGTAAAAGTTTTGAATAAAGATTCCTTTTCTTTGATTTGTTTAGAAAGATTTTGCTCAAGTGAGTCAATTTGTTCTTTGAGTGCAAGTTTCTCCCTAATCATATCATCCATTTGAGAATCAATCATCTTTTCACGACTACTTAAATCAATATTAAGACGTTGTTCAAAAGTTTTGACCCTTTCCTTATATCTCTCTAGCTCAGCGGTTATTGATTCATTATTCTGTTCCTTATTAGCCTTTTCCTAATTATTCACATGATTAATCATTTGTTCGGACATTTGTTCAATCACAGATAAAATCATTGAATCTTGTTGTGCCTGCAAATTAGTATCTTGAACAGTTGCCTGTTGTGTTTCTTGCAAATATTAAGAATATGGAATGATATTGCTATCACTAGATATCTCATTATCTGTAAAATCCATAACTGGTGAATGTTCAAAATCCTGCAATGCATGCACACTTTGATTATCCATATCATTCAGATAGGTTTCAGAATTTGGTACCTCTGAGATAACGTCAGAACCATAGTTGGAAATATTGGCCATAAGAACTGCTTGTGCATTCGAGAGATCATCACAATCAGAATCATAAGTATCGAGATCCTCAGTCTGGAAAGCAGCATTGTGAGGAATGACTGTCTGAGCTTGACTTGCTGGAATTCCTGGATCTGCAAGAAATGCGAGTTGCTCCTCATCTAATATTTGTCTAGCTTCTTGAGCTTCTGCTAACATTGCTTTCTCCTTATACCATGCAACATTCCTTGGTCGCTTAGGCTGAGTGCATTGCCTAGCCATATGTCCTTCACCTTGGCAGTTGTAGCATTTAACAACTCTAGCTTGTCCACTTGTTGTATTTCCCCTTGAACTAGTAGCATTGCCCTTATATGTTGTACCAGAATAATTTTGCCCTTGTCTCCCCTGAACTTGTTGCATGGTAACCCGACCATCTTGAATAGTGGCTTGGTTTCTTAGATTAGAGGAAGTTCTGAGCTGATTATTGGTAGAAGGAAACCTTAAAGAAGCTACAGCTGTTAGAAAGGTCATTGCTTTATTAAGACAAGCAATCGGATCATCTCCAAGAGAAAATGCAGGAACATCAAAACCTATGTCTCCAAATGGCAATTCAGTCATAAGTTGTGTAAGAGCTTGAGGTGATTGATAAGCAACTTATGGAATTACTTGTGGAACAGTTGAGGTTTGATGATTCATTTGAGACTGAAATGTATGTGATGGTGGAATGGATAAATGATTGAATTGATTTTGTGATGGATAATGAGATGAGTAATGTTGATTGGGTTGAGTTGATCCATATTGTGATGAAGAAAACTGTTGTTGAAGTTGAGGATTGTTGTTAGATGATTGATAAGGGTTGAAGTGAGGTGGTGTCATATGCTGATTTGTAACGAATGAAAGTTGATCTTGATTGCGTTCTCGCATAATACACACTTCATTTGCATGGATTTCATGTTGTTCAAGATATGCATGAAGTTGATCAAAGTTGGAGGTATGCAAATCTTTAACTATTTTGACATCCATCACAAACTTACTCTATTCAGGTGGAAGACTGTTTAAGAACTTGGTATTAACTTAAAATTGCTCCATTTTCATCTTGTAGATGTTCATATTATTGATCAACTGAGTAAATTGCAAGTAATACATATGAAGTGATTCCCCCTTGATGTGAGTAAACTTATCAAATGCATCATACAACTTACATTCTCTTTCCTGCTTTGTCAAAGAAGTACCTTGCATCAATAATTGAACTCTCTCCCATAAGTCTTTAGCAACTATGTGATGATTCACAAGTGAATAAATATCAGCAGGAAGGCCTTGAAGAATGATATTGGTGGCTTTCATATCACAATCAACTTGAATTTTCTCGGCAGCAGATAATTCAACATATTTCTTCGTTCTGATCACTCCACTGTCTTCAACCGTAGGCCAAATGAGAGGACCATGCTCAACTGATTCAAGTATCATTCTTTCGTGCTCTTTATTTTGCATGTATAATTCCATTATACTTTTCCAAGAATCATACAGGTCTTTGTCCAACATGGGTGGACGATTGTCAGCACCGGAGAGTATCATGTACTCAGCAAGAGTATTCTTTTGTCCAAGTAAAATCATTGGATCCATTTCAATGTAATAAGATTAAAATGATCGGACAGTGATTAGATGTTGTTATGTTAAAGTGAGTTTTGATTAATAAAATTAAAGTCTTATGGAATACACGAGATTTTACAATTCTTGATAAAACCGAGAAATTGAATATTCATGGGATTTTTTAAATTAAAGAACAACCGTATAATTCACTTAACAAACGTGTATTGTTCTCCTTAGTCAAGCGTATAAATCACCCAAGCAAAGTGTATAAATCACCTTTAGTAATTATGTATAAATCGCCTGAGCAACTTAACTTGTATAAATCGCCTGAATAATTGAAGTATAAATCGCCTGAACAAATTGAAGTATAAATCGCCTGAACAAATTGAAGTATAAATCGCATGTTCAAATTGAAGTATAAATCGCCTGAACACTTGAAGTATAAATCGCCTGTTCAAATTGAAGTATAAATCGCCTGAACACTTGAAGTATAAATCGCCTGTTCAAACTGAAGTATAAATCGCCTGTTCAAAAAAATGGTATAGATCGCCTGACTAAAAAGATGGTATAAATTGCCTGAGGGAATAAGAACGTATAGATCGCCTGTAGAGAGGTATAAATAGCCTAATACACTACGAAACTCAAAAATCAAAAATCTTAAAAAGACACACTTTTGACGTTTTTACCCGATTTTTATTGTACAACTTAACTATCTAAGACTATTAGAACCTTAACAACACAAACTTTAACGTTTTTGACACGAAAAAATTGAAATCAAGATTCTTGGTACAAAACCTTCTTTTTAACCAAAAAGACTAAAAAAAATGATATTTTTTATGGTTTTTGAAAGATTTTCTTGTACTTCTAGTCTATACTAAGATAACTAAGCAAGAAAGTTATGAACTTTATGGTTTTTAAACCCTCAAAAAGTAAAAACTTTTTGAATGGATTTGAACCAAAACACTAGTAAAAAGAGTAGATAAAAAGCACACAAAACCTACACAAACACCCCATGCTCTTGATACTAATTGTAGAATAATCTTAACACAAGTATTGAATGATTCACTTAGAGTTTTAAAGAGAGAAAGAGATGGTTGGATGAACACTTAGAGAGAGAAAGTAAAATGATAATATTAGCTTAAGTAAAATGTGAAAAAAATGAACAACCAACACCCTCTCCATGTGTGGAGAGGGTTTATATATCCCTTACAATGGCCGGCTAGGGCCTTTAGTGGGCTTATCCATGGGCCTTGAGCCCATTTAGCTTTCTAACTTAAACTTATAACTTACTACGAGCTACGACTAACTATATTGGTAGTGACCGACACTTTTTCGTATTTCTAACAATATGTCATAACAATATAGCACTTCTAAGCGTGTGTCTATATGCAAACGTTGTGGAGGTGCAATTTGCTCGACTCAAGTAAAATAATAAGCAAACTCAAAACACTCATCAGTTTAATATCGCTCAAGTTGAATGTGTCGAGAATACATATGAGTTATGTATTTTGAATATCATTCAAGATATCAAAATGCATGATGAAAATAGTTTTTACGTTGTATTAACAATGTAGTTAAATAACGTTTGTGAAATTCTTAGTCGTGAGAAGTTTGATCGAAAATCAATTTGGGGTTTCTCCTAAAATTTGATTTTCATGAATGATTGATTCTAAATATGCAATCCTAACAACCTAATGGAATCAAAATAGTTATACATTATGATATTATAGTCTAGATCTTGCAAAAATCTAGCAATAAATTGAAATCTCTAAATTTTGATTTTGTGCAAAATTAGAACCCTAGACTTAGAATTGAGAAGGAATTAAGATGAAATCACTTACAATTGTTGTTGATTATTGATTTTTATGTGTTAATCTTTGAGATTATGCTCTAGAACAGCCGATTCGATGATGTTTTTGATATGGTTAGGGAGTGTCAAAAGATTGATGCAGTCAAAAGATACGTGGACAGAGTCAAAAGACTAATGCAGGGTACTGAGCTAAGTCAAACCAAAAGGAAGTCACTGTTCATTTTTTAAATTCATATGCTTTGTATTATTTATTTTTTAATGTAACTTGTAATTTTTATTTTTAGTGGATGAAAAATCAATTGGTTAAAAAAACAAAAAAAATGATGGGTCTTAAAAGGAGTATTATGACATGTTATGGGAGATGGTGATTTTGATGGTGTGAATAATGTTATTGCTAAAGCTAATGTGACATTACGTGTGCCACTTAAATGAGTTTTAACATGTTATGGTACTATGTGCTCTAAGAGCACAAGGCGTCTATGACCAATAGGGCTCGCGTTATAGGCTTATAGGAAAAAGTGTCATCATATCATTACTTTTCCCCAATAACTTAACAAAAAAACACCCTCCTTCTATTAGGGCTGATCATGGTCCTAAAACTAGACCAGACCGATCAAGAACGGACTGGACTGAAAAACGATTTAGTCCAAAACACGAGATCGAGGGTCGGACCGAAATTTTGGGTTCATGTCCGGGTCGGTTCACTCCTATTCGGTATTCGGTCCGGTTAGGTCCAACACAACACAATGGTCAGTTTTGCTCAAGATCGAATCGGACCGGACCGAAGACCGAATATGTGAGAAAGAACGGACCGAGGACCGAACAGAACCGAAATATGTTTGGCCCGATCTGATCAGTTTGGTTTCTCGGTCTGGTCTGATGTGGGGTCTATTATGCTCAGCCCTACCTTCCATCACTCAAGTTATAGGACACCCTTAGGACCTACATTTTTTTCTTCTAATTTATTCAAATCAAACACATTTCATTTATACATATTTGGACTAAAGATGTGAACCACTCAAGGGTGGCCTAGTAACAAAGGGAGTTATGGCTGTCACTCTAAAATGTGTGAGGTCTCAAGTTTAATTTCTGCTAGGTGCAAACAATCTTGAAGTGGTCATGCTAATCTCCTAAAAAAGGAGTGCTTTATATGGTTTGAGTTTATGTGGCGGTGGGTTCAAACCTTGTGGATTAATCGGCCAAAAGGTCAAAAAACCATGGTTACACAAAAAAGACAAAAAATGTAAGAAAATTACCTAATTGACTAACATTGTAAACAAAATAAGGACTAAAGGTGTAAGAAGAGCGATTTCAGTGACTAATAATGTAAACATATAAAAAAAAGGTTTAAGGTGAAATAAGTTATATAAAAAAAGAGCATTGATTGGGATGCCTAATTGGTGTGCCTAATTATATGCCTAAATATATGTGTCAATGATGTGTTTCGTCGTGTGTAGGTAATTTATATTATCAAGTTTTACTATTTATATTTTGCCAACTTTACCTAATAACAAGCACTAATGAGCAGTGTACCCGATCAGTTGTAGGTTCGTTGGTAAGTAAGGTGTCAATCACTAAGAGTGGGCGTTAATACTTAAATTCATCAGTATTTTAGTTATCTATGTTAGTCCTAATTTATCATAATTAATTCTATCTAAACCTAAACTAACATAAAAGGAGGTTTTCAGCGTGAGAGACTAGCATGAGTTTTGGTTTATTCTACGCTAATGATGACAAATAAAGCAATAAACACACACAAATAGATAAACAAACGATAAAGAAGCGATCTAGCACAAATGTAAGGAAAACGTATCAACCATGATTAATATAATAAAATGTAGGAATTGTTTATGTGTGCGATGGTTGTATTACTTCATTGGTGTTAAATCATTCTTAAGCTAGGTGGTACTTCTCCATAAACTCTAGGTTTGTATTTCAGTTCATCCTGTCACAATTAACCTAATTCGCATAAAGCTTACACCGCTGATTATAATCTATCTAGGAGTCGACATTGGTAGATATCGAAACCTAGCTCATCGAGGCTTTACCTACTTATGTTCAATCATTATATATATGTTGTAGTCCACTGTCCAAATTGCCAGTACAAGGAAACAAAATGTCATTTGTAATCCTAAGTCACCCACTTAGTCTACCTATTCACTTAACCAAGGCAGCAATCGGGGCATAAATTTGTAGTCCTATAATCCAGAGTCACATATATAAGTTGTATGTATTATTTATCCCATACTCTATTCTACTTGGTCCGTACTCCTAGATCCAGTTGAAAGATAAATAATCCATAATCATACATAAACAAATATGAAGGGATAAACATAATCATATGCAATGAATAAATAAACAATCGATATAAACAAACCAAACATTAAATTGTCATAAACATGGCTGATACCTAAAGGTATCAGCCCATAGTCATTGTAAAAATATCACAATATCATAAACAAACGATTAAAGTAAAGTAACAATACGCTAACCGAACGCTTATTATGATCTTGAGGCACTTTGCTGACTTCTTTAGCTTTTAAAATTGTATGATAACGAACTTGTTGGTTTAGTACTTCATTTGCATACTGAAAATCGTATTTAGGTTCTTCTATTTATAAGCTCTAAAAACAAATCGATAAGCTGTATCGAAAGGGTGCGGTACGACGTATTGGGTAACTTGGCGTAGGCTTCACGAATATAATATTCCACGATATTTATCTACCGTCTCTAAATACAGCGTATAAGCTCTTCTAGACACGACGTATTAATTCTTCTTTGTCATGGATGCTTTTGTGAAGTTAAGGCACGAATACGTCGTATTCGGTGGTGTAAATACGGCGTGTTGATAGTCAGTATTGCTTGTACTGGATGTTGACCAAGGTTTCATATACAACGTATCTGCTGATGTTGATATAATGTATTCTTCAAAGTCAGGCAATGGTCTTGAATTCGTCTAAGTCTTGAGATACGACGTATATGTCTAGAACGATATGACGTATTGGTTGTCAGAATCAGAAGACTTTCTTGAATATCCCCTCACTTGAATCCTACTTGTCCTCAAGTAGACTCTATGTTAGCCTCAAAATATTGAGTCAAATAAGGAATCTCGGTCATTATATGTTAAATGTTATAGCAGGCTAGTAACAAGTATCGAGCTCATTTATGTAAGCTAATATTGCACACGTTGTGGGCTAAAGCCCAACAAACCCGAGCCTGGCCCATTAGCAAATACCATGTTAGTGCAAATATTATGATATTTAATCTATACGATCTCTTTATGTTTTGGTGATGACAATCATGTGACTTGTAATACGTAACGTAAAGTGTGCAAGTTACTCGTAATCACAAATCATCAATGCATACATGCATCTATATCTCTCGACATCTCAAGTCTACATCAACACTGACATTTTTTTTGGATAAAAGGGACTCACCCCGGTAAAATATATTAATCACCCAAAAGCCAATAAGTACAATGGAATGTGACTGAGTGTCACATTAACCTCAAGCTACACGCTTGAACAACCTACCATCGAATGACATGCCATCCGAAATACCTACCAAATACAAAACCAATTACACCAATAGGAAAGAACCACCTAATGGTGCATAAACTAAAATTACAGACTAACATTTAAATATAGTATCCGGCAAATTCCACATCCTAGCATACGCACTCCCTCCGAAGAACGTTTAAACGAGCATGAAAGCAACTTAAGCCGAACGGCAGACTTGATGCATTCAATGATTTGATTAACGGTTCTCTTCGACTTCTTAAACAACCTCCAATTACGCTCTTGCCAAATGAAATATGCAGAAGCCGCAACAACCAGTTTAGCAATAACAATGTGAGATGATCTACGCTTAGCTTTAGGACCAATATGATGAATAATCGCATAGACATCATGCACAACACGATCAAGACCAGCAAGCTTTTTCATATGATCCCATACATCATTTGAAAAAGGGCACATAAAAAGTAGATGTTCATGGGAATCTGGAATCGCTTCACATAACGAACATGTAGAACCAAGCGTGTTCGAGATATCCTAAACATAAACCCTATCTTGCGTTTTCAGCTTATGCTTGATGATTAACCACAAATTAAAAGCATGACGAGGAATATTCGCTGCAAACCAAACCATATCATACCAATCCACTTTGACGTCCCTAGGACGAATAGAAGACCATACCTGAGTAACCGAGAAATTCTTCACAGTTCCATCACTTAAACACCATTCTAACCGATCACGGTCATTCGAGATCTGAACAAAACACATATTCAGGATTGGATACATATCGAGCAACACATGAGGCCATTCCCAAATCCCTTCATTAATAATATCACTAACCCTTGACTTAGGATTAAGACCAGAACGAAATATATCTCGAGAAGACACATGTTTAGCTAACGGACCAGCTTGACACCAAGTATCAAACCACAATGAGGTACTCGTACCATTTCCAATTTTATGCCAAATGAACTCGCGAATAATGGGACGAAGTTGTAATATTTTCAGCCAGCCCCAAGACATATTTCCTCGCAAAGGAACCTCCCAAAAGCTACGACCTTTAAGTTTGTATGCATGAATCCATTTAACCCATAGCGATTCTTTTAGAGAGAGAAGCTTCCATATGTGAGAAACCATAAGGGCTGAATTGAAATGATCTAAACGACGGACACCAAGACCACCTTCATTTTTAGGGAGACAAACCACTTCCCAAGTAACTTTAGCTTTGCCCTTCGACGATGTACCCGGGCACCAAAGAAAATTCCTCATAATTTGTTCGATATCAAGGAGAACCCTAGTAGGAATAACAAACACCGAAGCCCAAAAAATATGCATTAAACCCACGACCGATCTAATAAGTTGAAGACGACCAGCAATAGATAGGGATTTATTCTTCCAATCTTGAACCCGGCTTTGCACTTTCTCAACCAGCTCTTTACAGTCTCGCACCATAAGCCTCGAAGAAACCAACGGAACTCCAAGGTATTTAACCGGTAATCGGCCCTCTTCAAAAGGAAGGACATTAAGAATAAACAGCTTGACATGATTCAAAACATTACAAAAATACGTCGTACTTTTAGGGAGGCTTGGAGTTAGCCCCGAAGCATGTTTAAATTCATCAAGACTATCCTTAATAATACGAGCAGATTGGACATCTCCATAAGCAAAGAGGAATAAATCATCCGCAAAACAAAGATTGATAAGATTCAATTTAGCACAATACCGATGATAAGAGAAGTTATCCGCCTCCATAACTCTCCTTTGAATACTTGTAATCACAAATCATCAATGCATACATGCATTAACATCTCTCGACGTCTTAAGTATGCATCAAGACGGACATTGGTCTACACCCGACGAAAATCACATAAGGCATGTACAAACAACATTAAACTTGTGGGATGATCAAAGAAATAAGTTTTTGTCTTAACCTTACTTTTTTATAAATGGGGTTATTATACAAAGAAGTTACTATACTTTCCCAAAAAGTTCGCCTAAATTACTAAACTTTCATTTTGTTCACTTAGGTTACTAAACTTATAAAACATGACATTTGGGGTTACTCAACTTTGTAAAAATATACATAAACATCATTGAACTTGTAAAAACATGACATTTATGTTACTTAACTTACCTAAAAATATACGTCCAAGTTGCTCGGATTAACATTGAAATTATGGGGGTGTATGTTTATCAAAAGTTTAGTAACCTATGTGAACAAAATGAAAGTTGAGTAACTTAGGCGAACTTTTTGGGAAAGTATAGTAACTTCTTTGTCTATTAACCCTTTATAAATGTAACAAAACAATTTTTTAAAAATCAACTAGACAAATCATTTTTGAATTATAAAGAAATGTTTTATGTGGTAATTATTTTAAATTTCAAATATGGTCATTTTCCCCCTAAAACAAGTGTCACTTTCACCAGATTTCACCTTCACCACAAAAAGAAAAAAACAAGAGTGTCTGTCAGGGCGGTCCCTTAAATAGGCCGGAGGCCCCCTTAAATACCGACGGCTCCCTAATATATCTGGGACCGCCATTTCCTAACAGTCTATTTTTCAGCTCCTATAATTAGTGGGTCACCTCTAACTATTTTCATAACCCTTTTGCATAAATTTCTTTAAGTTCTTTCACTCTCTAGATCTCACTAAATCTCTTTAAACCTTTGATCATTTAACTTGTTTAATCTTGTTTAAATGTGATACAATCTTCTATCCTTTCCTTCTTCCCTCAAGTGCAAGAGAAGAACTTTTGTCATCGTCAAGATACGAAGTTATGTAGTCTAGTTAGTTCATTTGTAACATATGTTACATATAGATCAAGTCCACGTCTTCCAATCTTTAGTAGTGTATAGATCCGAATGGTGTGTATATTCTGAAGGGTTGATTGTGGGTTGGTTAGTAGTTTGGGCCTTAAAATACATTAGTGTAGTGGTAGATTCGTTCTAGCTAAGATTAGGACTCGACATCTATCTTAGTGTCAAAAAATAATGTAAGCAACTTGTATGGTTTTCTCCGCCGAGAAAGGAGCTTGTTGACTAGTGAAGTAACTCTCGAGTTGGGTACTCGGGGAGTGAAGTAAGGCGAAGAGGAGCTTCGTGACTAAACCACTATAAATCATTGTGTCCGGTTTGCATTTCCTTTCACTTATCTCTTTACGCTTTTATTTACATTTATCACTTTACTTTTATATTTGCATTGTGTTCATGATTGTGTGGATAGGTGCGCATATTGTGTTAATTGTGATTGTGTAGTACTTTGTAATTAATATTGTGGTTGAGCTTGTATTGTTAAGATATGTGTTAGTTGTTGTAAAACCTATTATCGACACTTCTCATATTACGTCTAACTTGATTGGAGATTTGATACAAAAGATTTAAAGTTTTTAAATGGAAATGTATTCAACACCCCCCCCCCTCTTTACGATTTCTACAATTGGTATCAGGAGCCACGTCGCTCTAGTTTTCAAAACAAATGGTTTTTAAAATAGAGTACGATCCATGTATCAAATTACCCATGAACGGGGTTTAAATATGAAAAGTGTTTTGTTGTTTGATTCGTACTAGTTTTGTTATTAAATATACTTTTAAACTAGCTTGAAGGAAAATTTTCTCAAAAGAACTTGGAAGTGCCAACTTATGTTTGTCTAAGTCGTAAGAGTAGAAATGATGTCTAAAATACGAAATTTATGTGCTGGGACAACTTTTTAAAGTCCTATGTTCTACGGTTAAGTCACCAAATGATTTTGAACAAAAAACGTGTTTTGGGGTCACTTGTGGCGGTCCCATAAATGTTAGGGTGGCCCCCAAATATATCTGGGGGTCGTCACCTTTATGGGGGGCGCCTGTCTGTTTTTGGCAAACTTAAAAAAATCATATAAAATCAACCGTAAGTCCGTAGAAGTCGTGTCACCCGCCATTTTAAAGAAATTTGAGTCTAGTTTCATTTAAAAATACTTCCGAGTCTTTATTCTAAACTTAAGTCAGTCAAAAATGCAAAATACTACATAGTGGTCAAAATTATATGTTTTGTTTTGAAGTAAAACTTGTAGTTTACCTTTTCTTTCAAGACGAGCATTTCTAGTCAACTCATCCTTGAAAACATTGATCTTGATTA